>JBAMJV010003300.1:0-187500 GCA_037951105.1 Echinarachnius parma
AACTAAAAATGCAGATGGGACATGTGATCCAAGCAAGTATCAGATGAATGTTTGTTATTAATTATGATTTATGAATACGATCTTCGATTTTAGTTCTTAATCTTATTAAATAATAATTAACTTAGTCTTAAGACTTAAGAGTTAAGTCTTAATAATTTACCTTTCGCCGGCTTTGGCGTTTGACCGAGTTTGACTTTGACTTTGATATCAAATTCAAGACAGCCCCTTGACTTGCATGGGTGCCTTCACTGCCCAAATTCAGGTTCAGCATTTTCTCTCTATCACCAATGACGAATGGGAATTGCTGTTCAAGAAACAAACCGGACTGAAAGTGGTTAGATTTGGGTAAATTACACTTTACCGGCCCTATGCCAATGGCTATGCCTATGGCTACGGCTTCTGACTGGCTCAGCCTCAGATTTTTACACTTTGTGATTGTCTTTATAAATATATTAAATGTAAATTTCGCCTTACGGCACATCTACAAAGTAAATGGTTCACTCAGGTGAACCATTTACACGCAATATATGCAAATGCGCTGTAGATAACAATACCAGCCATTCGTACACTGTTGCCGGTTCAACAGTATACCGGCGTGTTTTAGGACGCATCGGTAAGGAAAACGGACGGGAAATAATAATTTTATTTCTACATTTTGCGGTCTTCAAAACAACAAAGTCTGTAATTATTATCAAAGTATATTAATTGTGGATCACATAAACGAAAGTTTTGTTGCATTTGCTGGTAAATTGAGGGAGAAATCAGCCGACAAAAAAATTTGTTTCCGTTGGATAGTGCAGCGGGCGGAAGAGGTTGATCTCCGCACAACCCTATTGTAATGAACCTACGTGTGCCTTACGGTGCCTTTCTGTATTAGAATTGGGATCTGGGGTTCAGATGAAGAGTCAATATAAATTGGATGGAGAAGGCAATTTAATGCACAAGTCATACATTTTTGTCACGCTTTGACCACCTTCTGCATTTTCTACCGAACCGTGCCCACGATTTGGCATGCATGACTAAAAGAACTGATGCTCTATATGCAATTTGTATAGTCTATAGAGCATAAGTTCTTTCAGTTATGCATGCCAAATCGTGGGCACAGTCACATCTACAAAGTAAATGGTCCATAATATATGGACCATTTACACGCAATATATGCAAATGCAGGGGAGATGCTTGTCATACACTGCATAAACGGCCAGAAATTCCATTTTATCACACCACAGGATCTGTATTTATGACAGATCTAATGCTTAGCTTTGCAGCCTCAATGTAATTTTACAAAAGGAAGTATAAATGTAAAACAAACTTACCAATTCTGATGTTTACTTCTCAATTCCTGGCTGCTGCTCGAAGGTCGGCCATCTTCCAAGAAAGTAAGTGCGAGCGCCACGCGCGGTAATCATATGCAAGGCGATATCGCGCTCACATGTAAACACGGTTCAGCTGTTCAACAATAACATGCTCAGACGTGCCTCGCCTTTTCTCAAGCCGTTTGCGGGCCGAATATAAAACTGTCGTGAACTATTTATACAGACTCGATATTGGGCTCATATGTTTATGTAATAGCGCCATCTACAAATACGAAACAACTGGCAAAAAGAATATTGAAACTGTGTCAGCGTCACGTATCTATATAGCGCTAGTAACAACAGTCTCCAGATACTTGTCGGTGATGGCGCACTACATTTAGTAAATTTATTGCTATTGCGCAACGCTCAACACTCGTTCAATATATGAACGCGCTGTTTTGTGGAATATGGGCGAAGGAAAAAGGGACTGGAAATCATCGTACTTTACACAAATTATGGTCTTCAATACATCAGAGTTGGTAAGTATTATCAAAAAGTATGATTTATAGCATGCACTAATGAATATTTTTTAGAATTTGCAGGTAAAGGGAGGCAGGAATCAGCGAGCAAAAATGTACTACTTGGACGGGGCAGCCAGAACAGTGCAAATGTACGTAAATCGTAATATCCAGACAGCACTATACTAATTAACCTATGTGTGGGCACAGTCATGGGCACACTTTGGTAGAGAATGCCCTTTCTTCCTGCTAATTAAGCATGCCGAAATAAGTGTCACATGCAGCGGCTTTAGCCTGTAAGGCTGTAGATAGTAGGGTTTTGTGTGTGTTTGTGTTCGGTTTTTCGTGCATGAAGAGACAAGTGCGCAGAGCTCACAAGAGCTGTGGCGGTAAAGTGTAAATTCCCCTTAAATTGCGATAAACTTATTTGTTTACAAGTGGTTATCATTAATATTATTACTCCTTTTTACAGATAATCCAAGATGGGACAGACGCTCACAAGAGCAGCCAAATGGACCTCGGCGAGTGAAGGTGGCGAGGGAAAACTCGAGTTCACTCCGGTCAACGAAAGCCTTCTGAACAGCATCATCAAGTTTGTGGAACCGTTCCCCTCAAAGCATCCCAACGAGGCCGGTCTTGTCTTCAGAACTCCTCTGCAGTGGAAGACGAGCATCGAGCCATCTTCCTTTTCAGGAGACTATGAACACAGGTATGTGTTCCATAACTGTAAACGTGGTAATGTTCGCGGTGCATTAATTTTCGCGGATTTCGCGCTGAAGTCGGCGTCCGCGAATATTAAAACCCGTGATTATAAATGCGCGATTTGCAATACGTGTGTACACTTGCTCGGCCGCGAAATTAAAAAGCCGCGAATGTGTTTTTTTAACGCTCAGCACGAAATATTAATCGCGAGATAATAACAATGTTTACAGTATTTGGATGGTGATGTTAAATGATAATGTGCCTTTTTCATTGCATAGTTTTTATAGTGATCCCATACGTACATTTTTATTTTAGAGTCAATTTACCGTTGGAATAAACTTACCACCTTATGGTACCGGGTACCTAGCTGTCGGGCAAGTAAAAACAAGATTTGTCAAATTCTAGTGGCCTGAAACCCGATACTGCTATCTCCAAGCCAAGAAAAACATTACAAATTGTCTTATTTGGTTGCCTGTTCGGGCCATTTGAATTCAATTAAATTTGGTGGGTTGAAGCTAATATTTAGTGGTGCCAGGCTAGCAGGCCTGAGCTACTCAGCTAGTTTTGAGCATTGATCAAATTACACATATATACATTTCTGTTTTACCCCAACCAGTGATGAAGGTGTGCGATCCAACGCAACAGACAGCGAAGACCAGCCGCTACTCCATCTCCAGAAGTTGGGAGAGCTCAACTGCAGACTCAACGTCCGCACCATGGACCAGCTGGCAGCCGTACTCCGCTTCGCTGGCGATAAGAAGATGGTGGAGACACGGTGCATTCTCGAAGGTAAGCTCTTGATGATGATAGTGATGATGTGATGATGATGAATTATGGTAATGATGATCGTGATTGCGTGAAGTTGTAGATGATTATGATGGGAAATGATAATGGTGATGATGGTGATACTAAAGTGATGATTGTAATGATGTAAATAATGGTTGCATGAAGATGTTGGTTTCATCAAGAAGAAAATTATAAATTATATAAAGATGATGATGCTAACGCTGCTGCTGCTGCTCAAGAGCTGCTTGTGATGATAATGAGGTTGGTGGTGGTGGTGGTAATGATGATGACGGTGACTATGACAATAATGACAACGATAATTGTATTTTATGATAATGGTTGCACGAAGATGTTAGTTTCATGAAAAAGAAATTTATGATGATGATGGCGATAATGACTTGTAGTTATAACATATAAAACCATTTGCTCTGCCCTAAACAGCCAACAGAGATCCTCTGGCCAAGATCCTAGGGGAGGGCTTCGCGACGGTGGAGGGAGAGGACAACTCGGCCATCAGGCTCCTGGAGGAGACTCAGAAGGATGAGTCGGAGGAGGCCCAGCAGAAGAGGTTAAAGGTCAAGCTGCTGCTCCTAGTCAAGGATTTCGACATGCAGCTGATGAACCAGTACCTCTCCACAGTTTCAGGGTAAGTTGATGTTCTTCGTCTTCCTCTTCTTTGTATCCATCATCTATTCATAAAATGTTTTGCTAGGATTGGTCAGCTCGCAGCCTTCCTATTTTCTCCCATAAGGTCACCGTCTTGAAGGCAGCACTGCTTCCCACAAGCAAGGCCACACTGTTCTACAAGGGCTGGGCATGGGAGAAGATGCAGCATTGTTTGGGGTGATGTGTCATTCTTGTATCCAGGGAGATCTGTCTCACGCCACAGCTAGTCAACGACAAATTTGCTTTTTTAGAGAGGAACAAGGCCCTAGGTTCCACTGGGCTCATGTTAAGACTACCAGTTTGACAATAATTGTTGTAAATAAAAAAATCAAATTGAAATAAAGTAATTTTCAGTATCATGCCACAGCTAGTATACGACAAATTTGCTTTTTAGAGAGGAACAAGGCCCTACATTAGATTCCACTGTGTTCATGTTAAGACTACCAGTTTGACAATAATTGTTGTAAATAAAATCAAAATCAAAATCAAATTGAAATCAAATCAATTTCATCCTCCTGATCTTGTATCCAGGGAGATCCGTCTCACGGCTCAGCTAGTCAACGATGAGGTGGACCTCTTGAAACCGTTCTCCGGCGAAGAGAGCAACAAGGCACTCGAGTCCATCGACTTCACGTCCGACTACCAGTTCGACAACGGCTGCCACGCCCCACCCTGGAGACAGGTCCACGGAGACATCTGTTACCTCCTTGTAAAGCCCCTGGACGGTGATCGGCTGTCGGTGACGGCCAACACGGCTGGAATATACGAGAACAAGGTATGAAAATAACTAGGAAACTTGTATACTTTTGATTATCTAAGGTTTGGCAACGTCTCAAGCTTCTAGCTTATATTGCCAGGCCTCTGTGTTTCCATCTTAAAATTTGACTCTTATAATGTATGTTTTATGAATGCAATGTATTGTTATGGATCATGCTGGAGTATGATAAATAAATAAAATAATAAATTACCAACTTAACAAGGTTATATTTGTAATGTGCATATCATGCATGTCTCTATGAGCATTGATATTCCAAGGCCACTTATCCAGGAAAAAAATGGTGCATGTAAATAAAGTCTCTGATAGTAATGAAGTGCTTTGTATGTATTTACTTATCATATTGTTTTTCTCTTTTGGTGTTGTAGGGGGCAGAGAAAGAGGGAGAGGAGATGGACTACGAGCGGGTGGGTGAGATCTACCGCAGTCTGGTCGCTCTGCTGTCGGTCAAGAGTTCAAAGTTCAAACAGGTATGTACAGATTTGTCTTTATTTGACTTCATTTCACTAAGTAGAATTTGTGCGACTTGAAATAACTTTCCGTCTTGTCTTGACAAAATTTGATCTGATTTGACTTGACATAATTAATCGCTTTGCCATCGGTCAAGAATTCAAAGATCAAACAGATATGTATTATGTACAGATTTGATGTATTGTTATTACGTGATTTGCCTTGATTTGTCAAGAAATATTTCCCTTTGTATCAAGAGAAACAAAACTTTCCAAAATAAAACCAAATATTAAACAAGTTAGCATTTTATTGGATGTTTTCAATTGAGAGAACTTGAATTTTACCAGATATATATATTATATAATGTAGATATTGTGATGTATTTTCCCATTATTTGTTTCCCAATCAATAGGTAATCGACAGCAAGGAGTTTCAGCTGCAGGGGGAGGGCGGAAACAACGCGGATCAGATCAGCAACCTGGATGAAGACATGGAGGATGAGGAGGGAGGAGGACCGGGAGACAGAACAGCCAGGGAGGAGAAGAGAGAGGAGAAAGAAGAGGAGAAGAAGAAGAAGAAAGAGGTAAGGCTAACACCATTTTTTTTTATGTTAGATTTTATTTAATTTATTTATTTTCCAAAAGTACAAAAATAAATTAACAATATCTTACACACTCTGCATTTATTAGGTTAATTCAAGTTTTTCTAAGGACATTGTAACAGAGGAATGAACACTAGAAAAATATGAATGCTTTAGAATGTTGTATATTATTGTTAGGTTTCAACAAAAATGTGCTTGCTAACCTCAAATAAAATAATAATAAGGAGAAGAGGGAGAAAAAAAGAATATTGATGCATTGAAACGCACTTATATTATTTTCTTTTTGTTTTTAAACTATTTTTTTCTTAAATCAGAGAAAGCCCAGAAAGAAGACACAAGCAGCCAAGAAGACCATGCCCGCCACTCTCAACTGGAAGAATGATATGAATAAGGAGAAGAGCGGAGAAAAGAAGGAGAAGCAAGAGAAGGTCTCAAGACAGACAAGGTAAGAAAAATTAGCTTTGGTTTTGTTTCATAGCTTTAAATAGATGACAGGGCAAATGATTTTATTCATAGTAGTCATGGAGATTGATTTAGTTGCATGGCTTCAAGAGAGTTTTGGTAAAGTAGTCATTTAGATATCTTTTATTTCTTCACATTTCACAGTGATTGTCAGAAATCCAAGACGACAAATTCCCCTCTAGCTCATACGAGTGTCCTCTAGCTCAGGCTAGTCTAATGAGGGAGATGAGATACATAAATTAAATCAATTTAAATCAATCAATTCAATCAATATCTTTGACTTTTTCCAATCTTGCAGTGATCGTCTGAAATCCAAGAAGCCAACTATGAAAGACAAATTCCACTCATTCTTATTAGAGTAATAATCTCAAATCAAATAAAATAGATTTAAATCAAATCAATCAACGTTATTTATTTTCCCAACATTGCAGTGATCGTCCAAAATCCAAAACACCAGCGATGGAAAAAGACATCTCCTCAGACTCATCATAGTCTAAAGAGATGACTGTATGAAATAAATTTAAAATATATAAAATAGATTTAAATCAAATCAATCAATGTTATTTATTTTCCAAATGTTGCAATGGTCGTTTGAAATCCAAGATGCCAGCGATGCAAGATGAATTCCCCTCATTCTTATCAGAGTCTTAAGAGATACTGGGTGTAATAAACTTAAATCAGAATCAAATAAAATTAAAGAGATTCAAATCAAATCAAATCGATAATGCCATTACTTCTTCCAATTTTGCAGTGATCGTCTGAAATCCAAGACGCCAGCGATGGAAGACGACTTCTCCTCAAGCTCATCTGAATCTGAGGAAGAGGAAGAGACCACCGACAGGAGGCAGGAGCAGAACTCTGACCTTCCCTCCGAGTACTGGCAGATCCAGAAACTGGTCAAATATCTCAAGGTTAGTATAATTAAATGCTTACAAATTATGTGATGGTTCGTACCAAAGACTACAAGAGTTACTAGGTTATTGTTTATCACAGCAGAGATGTATGGAGAAGAGTAGACCAAGCAAGAGCAGAATTCAGGCAGACCATTCCTCCAAGTCCTGGCAGATCCATAAACTGTAATATATCTCAAGGTTAGTACACAAGTTCAAAATGAGGCATACTGTGTTCTGCACTATTCACAATAAAGACCTAACATTGGCAAATATTCTTCTGTTTATGATTCAGGGATATCATTGCACTGATTGCCATGAGGGACATTAATCTGGCTCAAGAGTCCTGCCAACTAGCAATAAGTGCATATACTTAGACGATATTAATCACATTTCATTTTTTATTTTTTTTTAGTGTTCACTATGATTTATCCCTAAAAAAAGCTTGTTTTACTATTTTAATTTTCAGGGAGGTAATCAGACAGCCACCGTCATTGCCCTGTGCGCCATGAGGGACTTCAATCTGGCCCAGGAGACCTGCCAACTAGCCATAAGGGATGTAGGAGGTCTGGAAGTCCTTATCAACCTACTGGAGACCGGGGAGATCAAATGCATGGTAAGTCATGAATGGAATAGATCTTACTTTTACCTTGATTATTTTCAATCATTTGGTAAAATACTTACAAATCATTTCTCATTTGAATAATCGGTAGATAAATAAATATATATTAATAAATATTACCATAAAGGCTACAAAGAATTGAAAGTTATTAGGATCTGGAGACTAATTAATCATAATTGTGAATAAACTGTTAACGACCAAGCACTCTCTTAATCCCTTAGTTAGTGGTTAACACTTTCATGTTAGGGTTCATAAGGTAAAAGGACCTTGATATCAATTATTGCACAATAGACTATGCTATATTTTATCATGCAATTTGCAATGAAGACATGCAATTTCAGGTTCTTCAAAATTTGTTCCTTTCTAGATTGGCTCCCTGAAGCTCCTCTAAAGGAGATTTCTCAGAACACCCATTGCTGACCCGGCGGGCTCCAGACCATGGTCAAGATTCTGGAGATCTTGAAGAGAAATCATTGTAGAAATCATTCTCCACTTATTCTGTATTTCTCTGCAATCCTTCCCTTTTTCTAGATTGGCTCTCTGAAGATTCTAAAGGAGATTTCTCAGAACACCCAAATCCGACGGGCCATCGCTGACCTCGGCGGACTCCAGACCATGGTCAAGATTCTCAAGTCCAGTAACAAGGAGCTCAAGTGTCTGGCGGCGGAGACTATCGCCCACGTGGCCAAGTTCAGGCGGGCACGCAGGACTGTGCGCCAGCACGGAGGCATCAAGAAGCTGGTAGGTACCCTTTTTGTTTAAAGTTAGAGTACAATTTGGGGAAAATTCCCAAACAGAAACTGAAATGTTTACATTTTTTCTGACAGTGTGAATGAATATTTCATACCTTGCCTGGGACTGTAAAGAGTTGACCTAAAATCCCTTGATATGGACTAATTTAGCAATCAAATGTTGATCAACTTTATCAGTAGGCCCCATAAAATTCATAGGCATGTGGAAATCATGTGGAAACCTGCACAGAGATAGTATTGTGTAGTCATGAAAATGTAGCAGGGTCAAGGCAGGTGTAAGTTAATGTACAATCTTAGTTAGTGCAATCTCAGCGGGGCAGATATTTTTTCATGGGACTTTCAGCTTACTTTTCTTCATTTACAATTTTCATTTCTGATAGGTTGCTCTCCTTGACTGCGCCCCGCTCAACTCCGCCACGGTCTCCGTCGACCAGAAGGACATCGAGGTGGCTCGTAGTGGCGCCCTTGCCCTCTGGAGCTGCAGCAAGAGCACCAAGAACAAGCAGGCTATCAGGAAGGCCGGGGGCATCCCCCTCCTCGCCAGGCTGCTCAAGTCGCCCCACGAGAACATGCTCATCCCAGTCGTAGGCACTCTGCAGGAATGCGCCTCAGAGGTAATTTGGTGATGATGATGATGTGATGAAGATGATTGAGGTACACGGTGATGATGATGAGGGTGATAAGAATAAACAAAAAGAAAGATAGGTCTCCACTCATGGGCCCTCAAAAGTAAGTAAGTAAGATGACAAGGTAATAAAGATAGGTAAATGATTATGATGTCGATATTGATGAAGATTGCGAGAATGATAACAATAATTTCATTTGTTTATAAAAGAACATGAAAGATTGGAAAGGTATTCATAATAAAACAGCTGTATCTTCAATATCCCTCTTCTAATTTGAGAAGCTAAATACATTTCCTTTAATTTCTGTTACATTTCATTTCACCCCACCAAAATTACAGCATAGCTACCGGCTGGCCATCCGCACGGAGGGCATGATCGAGGACCTCGTCGAGAACCTCAAGAGCGAGAACCAGGAGCTGCAGATGCACTGCGCCAGCGCCATCTTCAAGTGCGCCGAGGAGAAGGAGACGCGGGACCTGGTCCGGACATACGGGGGCCTGGACCCGATGGTCTCGCTGCTGGACAAGTCCGAAAACAAGGAGCTCCTGGCGGCGGCCACGGGCGCCATCTGGAAGTGCGCCATGAGCAAGGAGAACGTGATGCGCTTCCAGGAGCTGAAGGCCATCGAGAAGCTGGTGGGCCTGCTCAACGACCAGCCAGAAGAGGTAGGGTATCTATGAATCCCCACATTCCTTTTGACTATCTTACTCATTTTGTTCTTTTGACTCCCTTGGGTTTATTTGACTCTTTATTTATGAATCACTGCATTTTTAAAATTTTATTTTAATTTTTAGTAATTTCAAACCTCATCTTAGTTTTAACGTAGTTCTATTCCCTTCCATGTTTTTTTTGTTTGGTGCTTATTTACAATTATCTATTCCATCTGACATGTCCCCAATCATTTGGACTCCTTATCCAAACTCTTTACAGTTGTTTTTGGTTCCCTTCATTCATTTTGACTCTCTCAGTAGAAATTCAGTACTAGTGGTCTGATTTTTTCATGGATTAACTTTTCCTTAACGTATGAATATATTTATATATACCTATTCATTTACTACTTATCAGGTTTTGGTCAATGTTGTCGGAGCCCTAGGGGAATGTGCAGCACAGGAGCCCTCAAATAGGTCGCTGATCCGCAAGGCCGGTGGAATCGCTCCTCTGGTCAACCTGCTGACTGGTACCAATCAGGCACTACTGGTCAACGTTACCAAGGCTGTAGGAGCTTGCGCCACCGAGGCAGATAATATGGGGTAAGTTTGCACTTTTGTTTTCTTTTCTTTTTCCTTTACAATATTGAAGGGATTCATTAACTTTGTCAAATTCAACCCAAATCACTTGGAGCTTTCACATTTCTCTTGTACCTTGTTGCTTGACTTATGTTAAAAGGGTAGTACAGTTTTGGTAAGGCTGAACTTTAGTAACCAAACCTGGACAGTAACATTATAAACTAATAGTTATAACTCCACCATGCTCTAAAGGTATACAAAATTACAAACGACTAAGTAAAAAGCCCGTTATCATTCAAAAAGAGCCATTAAAACACAAGAGGGCGCTTTCTAAAAAGGCATTGTTTTCAACCATTTTTCATACAAAATTATGCATGTGATGTTTTATTGAAATAATGATTAAATAGAGAGATCATCAACAACTATTTAAAAAACGCTTTTGCAAATTTTTGAAAAAGTGCAAGCATTTAAAAAATCTTTTGAAAAAATCATCTAATTATTTGGGCCCCAAATAATTATAAGATCAGATATATTTATTGATATTTCAGCCGTTTCTGGGTCGATTTTGACCAAATAAAGTTTATTCTGCCATTAAAATTGCATGTTCTCTCAAATTCGACACTCAGTTTTTCATTACCTCACAAACAAATTGTGATCAACTATCCCTTTAACAGAAGAATTAAATGGGTTTTGATTTTTCAAATGTGACCCTTATTATGGAGATATTTATGATTGAATTGAAGAAGAAAAAAAATGTTACTTTACTGGTATATTTCATTAACAATGCGGTGTTGTGTGTTCTTTTTCCCATGTCCAGTATCATTGACCGGTTGGACGGTGTGAGGCTGCTGTGGTCACTGCTCAAGAACCAGAACCCTGAGGTGCAGGCCAGCGCTGCCTGGGCCATCTGTCCATGCATAGAAAATGCCAAGGTAAATTTTGAAGAAAAAAAATGATATACCAATTATCTTAACTTTTTTTATGGACGTTTCATCTAAGGACTGCAGTAAAATCCTAACCAGTCAGAGAGATCATGATAACAAAAAAATGAAAATAGGAGAATTCATTGTCTAGAAGAATTGTAATAAAATCAATAATTTTCAGGAGTAAAAATTCAAGATTTCATTTCTTTGTCCATTCAGATTTTTAAATATGTTTTACATGTCATAGAATATTACAATTGTTCTTAAATGGTAGAGTGTTCATGATAAAAAAATAAAAAGAGTGAATAATAATCTTTAAGAATGTAGTAAAATCAATAATTTTGGGATTTAAAGGGGTAGTTTAGTTTTGGTAGAGAGGGCGCTGCACATCACAATTTTTGTGTGAGGTAATGAAAAACTGAGTGTCAAATTTGAGAGAACATGCAATTTTAATGGCAGAATAAACTTTATTTGGTCAAAATCGGTCCAGAAGCGGCTGAAATATCAATAAATATATCTGATCTTATAATTATTTGGGGCCCAAATAATTAGATGAATTTTTCAAAAAATTTAAAAAATGCATACACTTTTTCAAAAATGTTCAAAAGCGTTTTTTAAATACTTGTTGATGATCTCTCTATTTAATCATGATTTCAATAAAACATCCAAGCATAATTTTGTATGGAAAATGGTTAAAACCAATGCCTTTTTAGAGAGCGCCCTCTTGTGTTTTAATGGCTCTTTTTGAATGATAATGGGCTTTTTACTTAGTCGTTTGTAATCTTGTATACCTTTCGAGCATGGTGGAGTTATAACTATTAGTTTATAATGTTACTGTCCAGGTTTGGTTACTAAAATTCAGCCTTACCAAAACTGTACTACCCCTTTAATTTATTCATCCAAAAAAATTGCCATGTGTCCAGGAAAAAATTGTTTACATCAGGATACAAATATACATAATAAATAATAAAAATGATGTAAACATAAGACCACAAGACAAACAGATGAACCGGAAGAAATATAAAAAAACTTACAATTTACTGTACACCCTTACAGGATGCCGGAGAAATGGTACGGTCCTTCGTGGGGGGTCTGGAACTGATTGTCAGCCTGCTCAAATCGGAGGACAAGGAGGTGTTGGCCAGCGTGTGCGCGGCCATCGCAAACATCGCCAAGGACGAGGAAAATCTGGCAGTCATTACTGACCATGGAGTCGTACCCATGCTAGCCAGACTTGCGTCAACGGTAAGTTATAGTTGTGAGTCTAAAGGGATCTATTGACAATGTCAAAATCCTGTCTGT
Source organism: Echinarachnius parma (assembly GCA_037951105.1). Classification (NCBI taxonomy): domain Eukaryota; kingdom Metazoa; phylum Echinodermata; class Echinoidea; order Clypeasteroida; family Echinarachniidae; genus Echinarachnius; species Echinarachnius parma. The sequence goes on from JBAMJV010003300.1 coordinate 12,597, forward strand.
TGTCGGGACAGTCAACCTTTTTATGCCTCCGCAACGAAGTAGCCGGAGGCATTATGTTTTCGGGTTGTCCGTCCGTCCGTACGTGATCGCGTCATCTCAAGAACCGATTAACGGATTTTCACCAAACTTGGGTCATGTATGTATCTTGGGGGGCCAATGATCTGATTAGATTTTGGGGTCATGAGGTCAAAGGTCAAAGGTCACAGAGCTCATTATATATTCAAAAATAGCTCGTGATCGCGTTATCTCAAGAACGGATTGACAGATTCTGACCAAACTTGGTACATGTATGTATCTTGGGGGGCCAATGATCTGATTAGATTTTGGGGTCATGAGGTCAAAGGTCAAAGGTCACAGAGCTCATTATATATGCAAGAATAGCTCGTGATCGCGTTATCTCAAGAACGGATTGACAGATTCTGACCAAACTTGGTACATGTATGTATCTTAGGGGGCCAATGATCTGATTAGATTTGGGGGTCATGAGGTCAAAGGTCAAAGGTCACAGAGCTCATTATATATGCAAAAATAGCTCGTGATCGCGTTATCTCAAGAAGGGATTGACAGATTCTGACCAAACTTGGTACATGTATGTTCATTGGAGAGCCAATGAACTGATTAGATTTTGGGGGTCATGAGGTCAAAGGTCAAAGGTCACAGGGCTCATTATATGTAAAAGTAGCTTGAGATTGGAAATCTCAAGAATTGAATATCAGATTACAATCCAACTTGATACCTGAATGTATAATAGGGAACAATTGTAGTCATTAGATTTTGGGGTCATGAGGGCAAAGGTCAAGGTCACTTATAGCTCATAATTGTGATACGTCAAAATCTAAAAGACAGAGTACCATCAAAATTGAGTTGACAGAATTAATTCTGTGTACATGTTGATTTGGGCTTGACATATATAAATTGCGTAATGGCGGAGGCATCATTTTCGACTGCGCGCAGTCGAAGATCCATCTAGTTTTTTTTTAAACATCGAGCCCCCACCTACCATCATACCCTTCCCTACAATAAACTTACGCCGGCATTGTAGTCACCCAGGCTACAAGCTCAAGAAAGAATAACAAACAAACCTTTACAGGACTACCACAGCCCTTTTTTTAGGAATTACCAAGAAAGAATAACAGTCTTTTTCAGCACTAGCAATCCCTCCTCATCTTACATGATGCTACTGCAAACCTACTGTGTATCTAGCTCACCATGGAAACCAATATTTTCAAAAAACATCCAAAGTTATATCTTACCATTAAAGATGTGTAGATAAAAATAAAAATATTCTCAAGTTATTGGTATATTCTTTGGTCCAAATATATTAAAATTTCTAGTCCTCATTCCATCCATAGTCACTTAATTATCTTTTTTCCCCTGCTGTTTGTTTGAGTTCAGAATGTAGACAGTAGACACCTAGCTGATGCCATGCATGTGGGGCAACAACCGAGTGGCCTTTTGTCAAAAAGATCTGAAATAATGACATATTGATACTGTGTATTTTCATGAATTTGATTGTGGCCCTTATTCTTTATAGAATGACGACAAGCTAAGTAGACACTTAGCCGATGCCATCGCCCGCTACTGCATGTGGGGCAACAACCGAGTGGCCTTTTGTCAAAAAGATCTGAAATAATGACATATTGATACTGTGTATTTTCATGAATTTGATTGTGGCCTTATCCCTTATTCTTTACAGAATGATGACAAACTAAGGAGGCATTTAGCCGACGCCATCGCCCGCTGCTGCATGTGGGGCAACAACAGGGTAGCCTTTGGGCAGAACGAAGCAGTGGCGCCCCTGGTCCTGTACCTGAAGTCAACAGACGACAACGTCCACTGCGCAACGGCCGAGGCCCTCTACCAGCTGTCGCGGGATCCCAATAACTGCATCACCATGCACGAAACTGGAGTCGTGAAGGTGAGTTATTTATTTCTCTATTTTCCCAATCAATTGATATGAATCCCACACTTCCTGATTAAAAAGATGATAAAAAGATATGAAGTCCTATCAACATTCTGCACGTAACTGGAGTTGTGAAGTTGGACCTAACAATTATTGACAGTATTTAGTTCCTTTGTCAAATTGTCTTTATACTGGCCTACAATTTTGATAAAAATCACATTTTCATTTATCAAAGAGACTTCAAATTATTGATGTCAAATTAGGTGGAAAGTTTTTAAATATTCGAATTTGGGCCCTTGAATATGATGTTTAATTCCGAAGCTACAAATGGGTTTCCATAATTTTAAAGTCCAACTTAGCATTAAAGGGACATAGTAACATTGTCCCTCATACCTTGTTGTATTCGTATTGAAAATAAAAGCATGGGACAGGTTTCGGTTTTTCGAATTTCCATTTCGTTAAAAAGATATTAACGATTGAAGTGTTCAGATGTTAAATTATCCACTGGACCGCGAAAACCGTGTACAAAGTGAGTGCAATGAGTTAGTGAATATCACTTTGCATTTTTGCTCATAACTCAGCCATATAACGTCCATTTAAAGGGAAAGTTGAGTTCTGGTAAGGAGAGTACAGTTTTGGTGAAACTGAATTTTAGTAACCAAAACCTGCATCATTACATTACAAACTAATAGTTATAACTAGAAAGGAACACAAAATTACAAATGACGTAGTAAGATCATGTTATCATTAAAAAAGAGCCGTTAAAACGTAAGAGGGCGCTCTCTAAACACTCATCGGTTTCAACCATTTTGAATAAAATATTGTGCATGTGATGCTTTGTTGAAATAGTGATTAGATAGAGAAATAACCAACAACTATTTAAATAACTATTTAAATACCTATTTTGTAACTTTTTGAAAAGAGGAAGCATTTTTTTGAATTTTTAACAGCTGGTTCAAAATTCTCAAATAAACCTGGGGCCCCAGGTTTATTACAAATTGTTATATTTATGGATATTTCAGCCGTCTCTACACCGATTTTGATCAAACAACGATGATTTTATTAGCTCATCCGGCCCGAAGGGCCCGATGAGCTTATGCCATGGCGTGGCGTCCGTCGTCCGTCCGTCCGTCCGTCCGTCCTTCCGTCCGTCCGTCCTTCCGTCCGTCCGTCCGTCCGTCCGTCCACAGTTTTCAAAATGCTTCTTCTTCGTTATTTTTCAACCGATTTTGATTCTGATTGTTTCATAAGATAGGGCTAGGAGGGGGATTTAAAACTTCTACACAGAATCGTGAAATTGATTATATATGCTAATTTATGCAAATTTATTCGAAATCACAAAAAATGCTTCTTCTCCTTCATTTCTTGACCGATTTTGATTTGGTTTGCTTTATCTGGTAGAGCTAACTTTGGTACACTAAACTTCTACACAGAATTTTGAAATTTTTCTCCATTAATTAATTATGGTAATTTATGCAAATTTATTCCAAAATTCACAAAAAATGCTTCTTCTCCTTCATTTCTCGACCGATTTTGATTTGGTTTGCTTTATCTGGTAGAGCTAACTTTGGTACACTAAACTTCTACACAGAATTTTGAAATTTTTCTCCATTAATTAATTATGGTAATTTTGTATTTATTTATTTATTTATTTATTTATTTGTATTATTTATTTATTTATTTATTTTTTTAAATTTATTTTATTTTATTTTATTAAAAAAAAAAAAAAATTATTTTATTTTTTTAATATATATATATTTTTTATTTATTTATTTTTTTTCCCATGTCCCTTCTGGGGCGTCAAATTTATATTTTTTTCACTCTATTTTTTTGAAAATTAATTTTTATGTCCCTTCCAGGGCATCACATTTTTATTTTTTGACCAGTTGAAAAGTGTACCACATGAAATTTGCGATATTTGATGTTGCGAGATGCCGGATGAGCGCTACGTCATTGACGTTCTGGTTATCTAAATATTATGCTCTTTCAAATTTTACACTCAGTTTTTCATTACCTCACAAAAAAATAAGTAGTCTAGCGCCCTCTCTACCAAAACTCAACTATCCCTTTAAATAGAAGTTTTCACACAACACCCAGTGGACATATCAGATAACAATAATATACATTGTATCAACCACTCATCACTTTTTGCACATTTCAACAAAGTTACTAGATCCCTTTAAGTTCGACTTTGTGAAACACTCCCCAGGAAGTAATACACATCCCACTCCCTCTTAAAGGGATCTAGTAACTTTGTTGACATGTGCAAAAAGTGATGTATGGTTGATGCAATGTATTGTTGTTATCTCATATGTCCACAGGGTATTGTGTGAAAATTTCAAGTCAAATGGACATTGTATGGCCAAGTAATGAGCGAATATGCAGAGTGATATTCAGTAACTCACTGCACTCACTTTGTACACGGAAGAAAAACTCGCCCCGAGTTTTTCTTATCTGAATACTTCAATCATACATATCTTTGTAACGAAAGGGAAATTTGAAAAACCAAAACCTGTCCCATGATTTTATTGTTAATACGAATACAACAAGGTATAAGGGAACCGCTAGAATTAAAATTTTATTTTGAGGATTTGGACAATGTTACTAAGTCCCTTTAATACCTCCCACTCTAAGTTTTTATCTCATAACTAATTTTAGCTAAAGAATATCTTTCCACTCACTGTATCACTTTCAATAGTTCTTTAAGAGCTACTTTGTGGTTCTACCGGTAACTTCACCACATCATTAAAAAGATTTTTATGACTTGAGTTTCTGTCTAGAATGACTCATTCGGTCATATTCGAAAGGCTCTCTATGCCAGTTATCTAGAGATCCCTATGTCTACATTGTACACTTTTCTGTTTTTCAATCATAATAAATAATAATACATAATTTTAACTCGATCAAAGTCTGTCTGAAGTGTACTAAGTGTTCTGTGGATAGTTTAGATTTTAGGGTGTGAAAGGTCATTCATTTGTCTTCCTGTAGAAGCACCTAAATAGAGATTTTATAGGACTAAAATTACTTAATAAATAAATCATAAATGAAATTATTAATTGAAATTAATAAAGGCCTTACATGTTAACATACCAGAAGTAATGCAGCATACACTGTAGTTCATAATGTAAGATTCCAGTGGACGTAAACAATTCACAGTTCTTTAATTTCTCTTTTTCTATTTTTCCAGTTACTGGTTGATATGGTGGGCTCCGACAACCCATCGCTTCAAGAGGCAGCGGCCGGCTGCATCGGGAACATCAGACGACTCGCACTGGCCAATGAGAAAGCCCGCTTCAAGTAGATATTCTGATGAACTCAATTAAACAACCAATGAGACGTCTGGTTATATAAAGCCTCTGAAATGAACTCAATAATACTTATGGGGATCTCAACCGTTTAAACCAATCAGATGGCACGTTACAAAGTAACCTTTTCATGAACTCAGTTTTATAACCAATGAGAGGGCTGGTTAAATGTGCCCTGTCTGATTATATTGATACTCGTCCGTGAGGATCTCCGCAGATTCAACCAATGAGAATGCCTGTTAGTGCGCCATTACATTTCTAGTGTAGAGAAACCATCAGTTTGATGACCGATCCAGATATATCAGTGAGACTTTCTAACATGTATAAATAACTGGAAACTTGATTATATTGCATGCCTTATACTAGTGACATATTCATTCCTTATTTGAAAACCTTGAAAATACTTCCGTCCATTTAATCGCAAACCGCGGGTAGATGTGTGTTTGACCTTCTAGAAGTAAATACTACATCACACTTCAGTTTATCTAAGTAGCGTATTTGACCACAAGCGCTAACAATAGTATTTACAAGTAGAAAGCAATTGGCAATAAAACATAATTATGAAAGTTACTTATTAAAGAATACATTTAATTTTGTGTTCCTGATTGTTGTTATATTTATTGAAATAAATTGATTTAATTACATTTCAGAAAAAATTGTACACAGCTGGTTGCAGTTTTATGTGATAATCTGATAACATAAGTGGTATTGATGATGATATATTCATAATATATAGTATTTACAGAGCAGGTTATCGGATAGATAAATAATATGAAGTTGTTGCTTAAAGTTCTCTGTCATTAAAATAGCATGTTTCTGCACTTTCATCGAATATGCACGTTATTTTATATTTCATGTACAATATTATGAGAGCTTGTAGGAATTCTGATATGTCTTTCAAACAATAATAATTTATACCTATCCACAGCACACATTTGGCATGATTATATTTGATTGCAAATTCACAATTTGATGTCTGTGATGAAAAGTATTTTGGTTTTACATTCAGATTTATTCTGTTTTGTACATTGCCTTTTATAGATGTATTAAATTTGAATAGACTCATCAATCTTTTTCAAGGATATCTGTAAACGTGTTCATTCAATTTAAATTTGAAGAATGAAAATTAATTGTATGACATATTTTACAAAGAATTTATTTAACTCGATCGACAAACATTTAAATATATTCATTGAATATGGAAAATGGAATTTCCATTCTATATGAATATGAAGAGAATTTGGTGTACTTCTTTGTTGTTATACATTCATTCTGCTTTGGAATATGCAATCCAACTTTCTGCTATCCTAAATGTTGCAAACAAAATATTTTATATGAGTTTTGACCCTAAATTTGTTATGTTGGAGATACTCTTTGTTTTACAGATTGTTTTCTGTATTATTTTTAATTTGATTATAAAATATGTATAGTATATCTATATTTGGATTCCAAAAATGTGAGTTATAAATATATATTATTGTATATATTGCGTGTTTATTGTAAGTACATGTGCATGATACTGAAACAGTTTTTGTGTAAATAAATGTTTTTGATATGATAAATTATTGTTTATATTGTTATTTGTTATTTGATTTGTTTTTAGTTCAAACTCTGTGTTCAAACTACTGTTAGTACAGTGTAACCTCGTTATAAGGAGGTCCTTGGAACCATGAAAATTACCTTGTTATATTAGTTATCTTGTTGAATTAGGGTATAAACAACAACAAAAATATATATAAAGAGCCAGGACCAGCAAATTTGGCTTTTTATAAGAGGGTTTTGTTATATCAAAGCTCTTTATAATGAGGTTCCACTGTAGTATGTAATTGTAATTTTGATTAATGGAGAACTTTCTCCAAGCAGTTAAGTTGACTGGTTGAATAAAAGAACGCTTTAGAAACTATAAAGCAGAAGTCTGAGCAGATTTGGAACATCCAATGAAGAGTTGTGTTTATCAAAATCTTGTATGCTGCCCTCTCAGGTGGTTCTCTGCTCAATTCTTGATGTCACACAATACAGTAACAAGTACGTTTGAACAAAGTTGATTGTGCATGCATTTGCGACAGAACTTGTTCAACTGGTCTATGGATATTGAAGAAGAATGAAAAAAAAAAAAAACACATACAAATTTAGTGGAGGGTTGTTCTGTTGCAGCATCACTGATGCTGGCAGAGTGCCATCTAGAGAGGGCAGCATAAAGTTTTTTGTAAAATAATGGAAAAACCATAACTCTTGGATGGAAAATCAAATTGATGTGCTTCCATTCAATCTACAGTGATGCTTGTGGAAGAGATGCAAAGGTGGGAAGGGGAGTACAAACTAATATCATTTTAAAGAGTACTGAAGACCATTGTTCGTTTTGGAAACAGAAAACAACATTCTTACACTATAGCTAGACAGTGGCGTATAGCTATGATTTTTTTTATTTATTTATTTTTTTTGGGGGGGGGGGGGGCACAATTTGTCTAAATCGGTATAACAAACCAAAACATAAAGAGGTAATCCTTAATTAAATTAAATATACAGAGCATCGAACAACCATGCCCATTCTCTCGGCACACAGCTGAATGCACACTAACAATGGCGCACGGATTGCTCGTTGTTCGATGCTATGACGGGCAGTAAGTGCAATTTAACATGTAAAAAATGGGAACCTGACATGGTGCTACTCACAGCGCCCTAAAACAAAAACTACACGACCAAAATTACTGTTCTTGGTACCGTTTTTCATTGGAAAATACACCCTATCCGATGAACATAAGTATTTTGTTACTGTATTTTGGGAAGTGCCCCGTTCCGTTTTTTGGGGGAGCCACCCTGTATAGTTTAATGAAAGTTATCATTATCATTACTCAACCGTATTTATTTGCTTTATTTTAGATCAATAAACATCATTCTCAGGGTTGCCCCCCAAAACCGGAATGGGGCACTTCTGAAAATAAAGTAACAAATTGATTATGTCCATCGGATAGGGTGTCTTTTCCAATGAAAAACGAAACCAAGAACAGTCATTTTGGACGAGTAGTTTTTGTTTTAGGACGTCTTGAGTGAGACCATGTCAGGTTCCCATTTTTTGTCAATTTTTACCACGTCAGTGCCTAATAAATCGCACTTCCTGCCCGTCATAGCATCTAACAACTATGCCGATCCTCTCGGCACACAGCTGAATGCACACTAACAATGGCGCGCGTATTGCTCGTTGTTCGATGCTATGACGGGCAGAAAGTGCGATTTATCACACACGACAAAAAAGGAAACCTGACATGGTGTCACTCACAGCGCCCTAAAACAAAAACTACCCGACCAAAATGACTGTTCTTGGTACCGTTTTTTTTATTGGAAAGGACACTTCATCCGACGGACATAATAATGTTGTTACTATATTTTGGGAAGTGCCCCGTTCCGTTTTTTGTTTGGCCACCCTGTATATTGTATCTCCTATCAATTTCTTCTTCTCACTATTATCTCTTGAGTAAATATACAGCCCTGAAATGCAACACAATCGGTTTTTGCTGCAATTTTTTGTGAGTGCATGTATTGGGAAAGTAAGGGGCTGCATAATTATAGGGTCTGCAGCCCCGACAGTTCTGAAAACGGCAAATCGCAGCTAAAATTCACGGCAAAACCATTATCTTTTTCGATATAGCATGTCAAACTCTGACATGTCATATTCAGTCAAAATCACGTCATCGTGTCATCTTCGAAGCAAACTCATGTCATTTTCAAGCCAAATCATACAATTTTTCGGGCAATTATACGTAGTAAAGCCCCCACCCCCTCCACCAAAAAAAGGGGCATGGGGCTTGTCAGATGAAAACAGGATGGATTCGGTATTCGTGCGAAAGACGTCCGCCCCCGTCAAAATTGTGGCCATACACCCACGGTATAACCTTTTGATCATGAAGTGCTTGTATAACTTACTGGAGAATGGTACACTAAAGGGATTAGGTAAATACCTTTCCGCATGATTAAGACGGATGATCTATTTGCGTTGGTCGCTCGCTTGTGTTTTCTTCTGGGGTGCAATTTTCGTCCCAAGAAAGGTAAATGATATTATCAACAAAGTCATGTTCTATTTACAGCCACTCGAGTGAAGAACATAATTAGAACACAATATCATTCTCTGGGATCTGCATAAAAAGAAAGAAAAAAAAATTATAACATTATCACAGGGCTCCTTATACTAACTGAATAATTTTAGTTGCGGCCTGGTAAACTTTCTATCATTATTTGGTGGCCCGAAAGAACCAACAATTTAAATGTGAATTTCATTAATTTGTAAACTTCGCATTAATTTAAGATGTAATGGCATGGGTAATGTTTGCTCGAATGCGGCATGTTTTTGCCTCCAAATTCCAAAGTTTTTGCTCGAATTCGCGGTACTTTTTGCTCGAATGTGAGGTACTTTTTGGCCGTTGTCAAAACTCTCCCGCGCCTCGTTATATACCACCGAGATCATCTCAAGTGTGGCCTTCGAGCAGTGGTGTAGCTACGGAAGGGGGGGGGGGGGGGGGGGGGTGGGGGGGGGGGGGGGCGTGCATATAGTAGATACAGTAGATTTGGCGACACATTTCCAATGGGCATCAAAATTGTATATGAAGTGGGATCATTCAAACTTTTATTATGTTTCATAGAACACTGTGTTGCTGTCATGAAACCGCATTTGTTTTGCTCCTGTGTACTCTTATATTTGTACTAAACTTGAAAAATTGAACGATTTTGTCTTGGCGACATGTGGTTTTTGGTACCTCAGCCATATTCTATCCCCTGTCATTTGTTTATTTCACTTTCAATCGCTTTAAATTTATGGTAACTTTTACGAGTAGGACCCTCACTATCAAATAAAAGTAAAATTTTGCTGGTGTAAAGTTAAATCTCTTCTCTAGAAGAGCAGGATCACTGGCGACACAATTTTTCACCAATTGTGCCGAGATAGTGGTTTTGACAACTGGTATCGAACCCACGACCCTCATATTGAAATTCAAAGGAAGGAACGAATACTACCTATAACAATAAGTCAATAACAATAATTAATTCATTTCCATTTTTATATAGCGCGTTATCACTTAAAGGGATCTAGTAACTTTGTTGACATATTGTGCAAGAAGTGATAAATGGTTGATGCAATGTATATTGTTGTTATCTCATATGTCCACATGGTATTGTGTGAAAATTTCAAGTCAAATGGACATTGCATTTCCAAGTAATGAGCGAAAATGCAAAGTGATATTCACTAACTCACTGCACTCACTTTGTACACGGTTTTAAAACTCCCCCGGAGTTTTTATTATCTGAATACTTCAATCGTACATATCTTTGTAACGAAAGGGAAATTTGAAAAACCGAAACCTGTCCCATGATTTTATTGTTAATACGAATACAACAAGTTATGAGGGAATCGCTATAGAATTAAAATTTTATTTTGAGGATTTGGACAATGTTACCCTTTAAAGGGTACCATCACCCAAAAATAATATTCTTATAAATGAAAGGTAACACTTTTAGTAGTCCATTTCATCAACAAGCTCACAAAAATATGTTTCCAGAAAGAAAACAAAATAATTGGAAAACGCATCACCATTCTAAAGCATGCGTTCATGGGTCTGAATTACGGAGACTAATTTGTCCAGAGTAAACGAATCGTCCGGGATTCTATTGTCTCCAAACGTACGCGTGAATAGCATTGGCGCAATCGCAAATGTTTGGCCCGTACGGAACCAGGAAATAATAGTGGTTCCGTAAGTGGTGGTAATTAATTGCTTTGTTTATGAATTACACAACCGGCATTTGCAAAATGTTGGGTAACTATTTGATATCACAAAACGATACCAAATCATAAAACTATGTGTTGTTCTTTGCCTGGTGGTCACCTTGAAGTCTTAAAGTTCTGGCAAGCTTGGCTTAGTCGAGATGGGGCGCTCAAGCATTTCAAGGAATACATTCCTGTCAAGTACATTTACTACACCTGGGTTGAGAGCAGCAAATGTGGACAAAGTGTCTTGCTGAAGGACACACGTCCCGCGGCTGGGAATTGAACCCACGACCTTCGCATCCGGACATTCGTATCTTAGGCCTGAACCAGTATTTATACGACGACGCGACACTCCCTCATACACATGTACCAATATCGTGAAGTTGTAATTTGCATGGTGACTGAGGAGTCGTGTATAGATCTTCAAAATCATCCTTCTCTGATATAATAATTATAAACAAAAAACAGGAACTTAGGGGGGGGGGGGGGGGGGCGCTGCAACCTTTAGCCCCATCCCCATCTCGTATTACGTTCATGAATGGTTTGATAGGTAATAATTAATCATTATCTCTTTGCAAAGGTTTTAGGTTATTATTACCAAAGTGTTTTTTGCAGTATCTGTATTTTAGCTTATGTAAACAAAAGATCGACAATTATATGATGTTGTGATATTGTTTTTACAAAAAGAGGAACGTTTTTTTTAATAAATAAGGAGCACTTGGAAACTATTTCTTGGTTTCATGGAAACCATTCTTGAATTAAAGAAATTATCAGGGAAATACAATTGTTACTAGGAATTTCAAAGGGAATAGGATAGGCATATTGATTTATGTACGGGAATGGGAAAGATAAAAATAAACATTTGTCAATCAACATCGGTTTTTCAATGAAGCCACAAGAAACCTTTCATGCAAAGGGGTGAGTTTGCAGGAAGTAACAGCACCCGATTCTCCGGATGTGCACTGCGTGTGCTAACTGTGCGTATTTTGTATGAGTGTGTGTCCTGTCTGTGTGTGTGTGCTATTAATACACACACGGCAGGCCTCTATTGGATTTGCTAGTCTCGCTGGGCAAGGGGAATTGAGTTCGCGCAGCATGTGAACAAACCTCTACAGATTTCGTCTTTTAATTGGAATATTTACCATTATATTCTACGAATTGGGATTAAAATCAGGAATAAGTCATCCTTCATTATTCAGTTATCAGGTAAGGTGTTTTGAGGAGAGTTCTGTCATTTAAAGCTATTATATTTCAGTTTGATTTGGAATGAGTTTATCGGGAAATGGTTTCGAATCTTTGTCTCGGGTGATGATGTCGTGTGATTTTCTGTCGCGTGTGTGTGAAACCGAAAGCGATTGAATGAAACGCTTATCCTAATTATCTTTTTTGGGGCTTGATTCTGACTTTTACATTCTGAAACAACCTTTGTTATTGTCTCTATTTCCGAATGCTATTACATGCTAATTTTCATGATAATGTATTTAATTTAACTGTTCTTTTTCAGGTTTGTTTTGTAGTGCTTCTGAATTTTTATTGGCAAATTTGTCTGAAGACAAACACTTGCCAGTGTGTTTTGGGAGTGGAAATCGAGTGCGGATGTGATTAAATTGCTTCGGGATCTTGTTGTATTTACTGCTCGACAAGTTCATCATAAAACATCGATATTTTCTTTCATTGTTGCAGGGTCCTTTTCAGGTCATCAAAGGGCCAAGATGCCAAACAACAACAGAGCCCCAGAGAGTCAAACTGCGACTGCTGCGTCTAGTCCAGCAACGTCTGCTCCTTCTACTGGTTCAAGCCCTGCGACAAGCAGTCGGCCGTCCCCTGCCAGCAGCGCCCGAAGAGGTGCACATTCATCAACCCATGAACGCGGGAATAGAGATGGAAAACCCACCCATGGAACTGGCAAATGGTCCTCCAAAAGCCCGATGAGCACGAGCGCTAAAAGGTTTGCCAAAATCATCCCCCCTCTTCCCACTTTATCAGCCCTAAAAAGAGACTAGATTTGAGACTGTATTTACACTCAGCATGCCATGAACAATTGCAAGCGCATTGGGTGTGCATACGGTGCCGATCGCTATGCGATCAATGGCATTAATCAGAAAACAGCCATTGACATGATGTGTATGTAAAGTCCACTTCACCGCTCCACTTACTATGGGGCTACCTAATTTGCATATAAGCTAAAAACTTTTATCTTGCTAAATTCGGGGTGATTTCACCAAATTTTTTGGCCTGATTATGTTCCATTCGACAAACTTTAGTGCATGGTGGTATTATTTTTCTCTTGACTTGTGTCGTTTTCGAGAAAAGAGCAATTTTCTGTTCAGAATATTACAGTGTGTGTACATGCGTTGGGTGCAGTCTGTATGGTTGAGGGATATGGATTGTGTGCATGCTGTATCGCAGTGCTTTGTGTCTCGGTGTGTGCAATGATGCATACACCATTTGTGGGTTGCAAGATCTATATATATATTTTTTTAAATGTTGATTCTACCAGAACTGAAGACGGCTTAATTGATTGTTATTGTTAATTATATTCCCCTTTTGTCTGTCTCTCCATAATATACAGACATTGTTAGTGTATTGAGTGACATTCAGTAAAAAATTGATTGTTTCATACTACAATGCATGCCATGTTTTCGATTTGTTTTACTTTATACAAGTCAGTGTAGATTTTTGTTCAATTTGTTTAAACTTTAAACAAATATTTGCCAATGAATAAGTAGTTTTTGCACCTTGTACCAACAAAAACTGCACACTTATTTTGAATATGTTAGTGTTTTCATAGGACAGGCACATCCTGTAAAACAAATTTTATCGGGAAGTTACAAAACACACTAGTTTGCCATCATGGATTTTTTTTCTTCAGAAATACATTTTGTTACTAGATTAGAGCAGACTTCATACTGCTCTGATTTGTATGTAAACTGACCATATGCAATTCTAAGTAACATTTGATTGACGACAATAAATGTTAATTTTAAACATGTTTTTCAATGTATTTTTTAAATTCAAGAAAGATTTTTAAACATTGTCCACATCAAATCTTGAAAGTACCGTAGCTACTCCAGTAACGGATCACTTTTTGGAGAATACAATTTCTTGCTAAGACAAAATATTTTTTATGGACTATCATACATCGTTGGAAAGCTAAAATGGTACAGATTACGAATATTGTCAATCCAAACTCATTCCGTCACTAATAAGCAAATCACTGCGCGTTTTACGAACCCCTTATGCTACACCAGTAACGGATCACCACTACACCAGTAACGGATCACCTGGCTTTATTAAAAAAATAATTGACCAATTATCTTAATTTTTTTATCAAAGTGTTAGCAAATTAGGAATTCATATCTAGGAAAAATGTTACTTCTTAAATGCGCTTCCTTATTTAGTTATGACGAGTTGAATTCTGCCACACATGATCCTCATGAAATGTTAGCAAAAATCACACAAAAACCCGATTTTACCAAAATATCCAAATAATTTTCGATTTTTAAGTTAGAAATATCACAGATTCTAGTGAAATACATTGTTACAGCAAAACAAAATTAATTCTGATCTTTTGTTTTGTTTTTATAAGGATTTGAAAATGGGTGATCCGTTACTGGTGTAGATAATTTCTGCTGTAATTATACATTAAAATTTGCCCTTTTTTACTATAAGCCTGCACCCAAACACCCGGAAAATGCTGTGGGGTGTAAACCAGAACATCTTTATCTGTTAATAATATATGAATTCTAGATCCGTCGGCATATTTTTGTTTTTTAAACATCTTATTTCAAAAAATATTTTATTTTTTTCCCCCGTTTTTTTCTTGAAAATCTGAAATCTGTACATTTTGTCACTAGATGACACTATTTTGAAGGCTAATTTCTCACTTTTGCACGATGATCATGGAACTGAGGTTTAACACTTTTAAAAAGGAGATGATAAAGTTGATATTAGATGCACATTCCTCTTCCACTTATGAAAATTAAAACAATTAGATAGTCACACATGCTTCATGGATCAATTTGGGTAGGTGATCCGTTACTGGTGTAGAAACGGTAGATCTTTAGGGAAATTCCTTAAAAATTGGCAAATATGAGAGGAGTTCCTGAACTAAATCTCCCAAGCTATTACCTCCCTTTGTGAATATGTTAAGTGTTGCAATACGACTTATCAGTTTGTGTGATGCTTGAGAAAATGTTGAGTGAATCTTCATCGCAAGACAAACATGTTCATGTAAATACTGTAAATTGCACTAGTTCCATTTGCATGTACTTGTACATGAACAGGTTGCATGATAACTTTGGGGCAATTCCAAGCAAACATTGACATAACCACTGATTTTTCAAATTCGTTGTACCATAACAAATTTGGTATCAAATGAAAGCTAAAAGATTGAACTTTCCAAAAATGTATTTTGTTTTTGAAAAAAAAAATTGTAAACTATTATTTTATTGTTAATATATAGCATAAATTAATTTTCAGTTATTTTCACAAAACATTCAATTAAATATTAAGCATAAAAGAACTGTGAAAAGGAGTTTTCATAAAATTCTATTTCAGTGTTGATAGGATCATTGCTTCAATTTTTCAGATAAATATCAATTTCGTCATTTTCGCTCTTCGTTCCGCTTCAGTGACTGTCTCATTTACAATCATTAATATGTCACGGCGTTACACTAAAAACATATATTTTTAATATTTCTGGAAAAATATGAATGGGAATGAAATAATTTTTTGTTTTCTCTGTATTAGCCCATAGGGCTATAATATGCATGCTGAATAGCAGCATTATCTTTTACCACCTATTAATATAATCAATATCAATTTGGTCACGGCGTTACGTTTTGTGTAACGCCGTGACGCTACCTACTGGATTCCCATTGACATAACACAGTAGACATAATCAAATAGTGCAAGATATTTTTTGTAGGTATGCTTGGGCATTGCTCATGCTATAATTATATGAATAGGGTCAGTTGATAATGTTTCCATCTCAAAGTTACCTGAGTCATGTATGTGTATGGGTTGTATGTCCGTCTGTCTGTATGTGCATCTGTACATCAGTGTTCTTTTTTTTGCAATATCTCAAGAATCGTTGGATGGATTTCGTTCAAACTTTGTACAATCCATGTATTTAGAGGTACGGATTATTGTATATGATTTTGGTCCATGAGGTCAAAGGTCAAAGGTCACATAGCTAACAAATATGCAAAAATTATATTATTATCAAGATAGTTTGAGAATCCTTGAAGGATAACATGATAATAATACTGGTATGCGTCCAGTGAAGTATATGACCTGATTAGGGAATGGGGTCATGGGAGGTCATAGGTCAACAGGTAAAAATATTGTTGTTGTTTTTTGTTCTCACAATTAAGTTCCAGAATCAATGTTAGAAAGAGTACTGTAGGTAAAAGACAATTTTCTGAAACTGTTTGGGGCACAGGTCAAAGGTCACTCGGATAATTACCAATTCAAAAACAAACATTTACTAACTCTGAAATCATGTTACATGAAACAAATCACTTGCAAATATATGCACTGTGCAGACCAAAAATTAAACATTTGTATGTTATTTTGAGAAACAAGGTCAAAGGTCAGATGTCAAAGGTCTCATATTTCATTGTTACATTTAAGTATGTATTTTGGTTTTAATATTTGATGGTTCCATTAACTAACTTCTGAAATAGATAAGAATTTCAATTATGTCCTAAAAGATTTTTTGATCAATAGAGGGCGCTGTGCTGCAAATTTGTGTCATGCGGATGATCATTTAATAGCATCTTGGTTATATCACCCATTCATCTAGTTCTTTATTGATTCTGGATCACTACATTCAAATTATATCATATTATTCATCTCTTTAATATCTCCCATATATATAACATGTACAATTCAGAGGTCACGGCGTTACAGTCACGGCGTTACAGTGCATAGATACATTTATGATATCATATTTACTATGAGCATTGGATTTTTTCTACATTTTTATTTGGATGTTCTAGCTTGATGTCTAGTACAAAGAATCAATGTGACAAAAGTGCAAAATGTTCCTGTAGTTCACAGAGTTTACTTAGTTTCTTAGCATGTAAGAAACCCATGTCTTTTTGCCGTCACGGTGTTACGGCAGATATTGATATTCATAATTAATAATTTATTGGGAATTTTGGTTTTCTTGCCTATTGTAAATTATTGGTAGGATAGTGGTTACAGATGCATATCAAAAGTTGGTTCTAGATATTTAGATTTTATGAGTTATTTGGACTTTCATTGTGAGAAACACCCTCTGACCGTCACGGCGTTTGCTTGGAATTGCCCTTTGGCAACCTGTCATCAAATTGTACATGTTTATGTTTTGAAAAATGCAAGATTTTTACAAGTAACAAGCAAGATTCAATGCAGTCTTCGTGGTGTTTTCAGATTGTATACAGTGAAATGTTTACATACATATAGATGTATTATTTTCATAATGTCAACAAGGGCGATGCTAGTTTAGACTTTTCCTGCCTTGCGCAATATTCAGGTTTGGAAACGTATGCAATATTTGTGGTAGGTATTTCATAAACTAATCTAGGATTTTTCTTTTGTGGAATCTTGTTAGTGTACATGTACAGTATGGTTTCTTTTCCATGTCAATAATTTGCATGGGTTGAACTTGACTAGGACTAGGATTAGGACTATGGCAAAAGTAAGACAGACTTTGTATGTATCATGGATGTACATTATTAAACACCATGAAAATGACAGAGAAAAAGATAATATTGCATCAACGTGCTAATTAATGTACATAAACTGTCTTCTACAGCCAAGTTAGGATTTAATTAGTAAACATGACATGTCCATCATAGCCGGCCAAAAACTGAGTATCCAGAATTTGATTTTCTTTGTGTAGTGCATTCTGTAGACTGCTTGTATTTCAATTGGCTGCATTAACCCTCGAAGAGCAGGTGGTACAAATTTGCATGGTCAGAAAATACACACAATGCACTTGGAGTGGTAGCATCAACACAAGGAGCTGATATACCAAGAGTTAATCAATTGCAAACAAGATATGGAGTACATGTCATCAATTGAGAAAGAGAAGGGCGCAATATCCCTTTTTTGTACTCTTGAGACGATCATGTTTAAAATTTGGTTGCCTTGTAGTTACCAATTGTATCCCTCTCTTTTAATTTTTATAAATATTCCCCACATTAGAAATAATCATCTGAAAATTTGGTATCACAAAAAGAAGGCATCAACCTGTGCATAATTCAATTTAACCAAAAATTGACTTAACACCCTTTTCGCTCTCACCCGGTGATTGTATGATCAACTGATGAGTGCCAAATGACTAGGCCTCTTTCTGTCTCTCGAGACTAGAGGCCAACGAGCCAAATTTTTGTTATGAATTGAGTGTTTGCTGTTGATTATCCTGAATGTTGTGTACTCTTGACTCTATTTTGCCATGAACTGAGTGTTTGTTTGTTTATTTTCTGAATGAATTAATTCCGACTTGTTTTGTAATCATGACTGTTCAATGTTTTTATTTCTGTTTCTTTGCAGGATCCAAAAGGAATTGACAGAGATCACCCTGGATCCACCTCCAAACTGCAGGTAATTTGTTTGGTAAATTATAATATAACAGTTTTTTTTTTGACATTTGTGAATTGTCTCATATTTCCCCCCCCCCTATTTATTCACATGAACAAAAGAGAGATAGTAAACACAATTAGTATTTCATGGAGGTGGGAGGATAGAGTTTATTATGTGGACTTTTAACATGGGACCCAATATTGATTGGCATTGGCATGTAAAATTAACCGTTGTGGACTCTACAGTTTCCATGCTCTTTTATCAACATTATGATTGGATCCAGATTCTTGTTAAAAAAATTGTACAGCTAACACATTTCCCTTTCATCTTAGAAATATATCTGTGATGACTTTGCATGTTGATTCTTTTAAGACTTATGTGATAAAGCGCTATAAAAATATGATCTATGAAAAGGGTTTCATGGGAACGTCCCCCATTCAACGTTCTTTGTACAGTAGCTCGATGGTTGAGCACTGGTCTAGCAATCCGGAGGTTTCGGGTTCGATAATTTGATTCCCGGCGAGGCCTATTTTTCTTGGCTCATTTTCATTCATTTAAAATATTTCCAGTCAGTTTCCTTTACAGTATGTTTTAATAAAAATGGGCTATCATAGACATAGTTAACACAAATAATTTAGATTTTGATGGTATACAAAGCTAGATTGTGCCTTTAAATCATCGTCTTGGAATCCTTGGCTTCAGTACATGTCTACATGACAGAGCTCTAGCTATTTACATGTAGCCTAGTATAAAAATCAAGTGTACCCCCCTGAGTCATAGCAGAGGCTTTTCGGCTCTGGAAAGTCCATGGTCATTTTGTGGGAATTTGGCATGGGATATTTTGCATGTACATGTTTGTAGTTCTAATCAGATCCATGCACTAAACTCTGAACTAGTCACTGGAACAATACAACTTAAATGTAAACTAGAAGTGTAACTGTACACTGTACTTGAATGCAAAACATGCAGTCCTTGAAGTGGATGTGGCAAACACTATGAAACACACATACATACATGTACAAACATTTTGAGTACATGAGTATGGTAAATCAATAGCCAGTCATAACCAGTGTGACATGATTACAATGTACACATTCGACCTGATATAGATTTCAAGATGAATTTGTTCATGTACATGTACGTGTAAGTGAGTCCTACATTGATTAGTATGTGCTTGCCCAAAAGGTGCTTACATGTACACTTTGGGAATATTAACAAATGGGAATGTTTATGATATGAAATACTGACATATTTAGTGCAATAATGCCATGAACATTATTGTGGACAGGCTGATTGTTGAGTGGCCTACATGTACATGTATGTGCTAAATGTCATGTAAATGTCAAAATGAGGTCCATTCGATCAGAAAGGTTTGGCTAGAGCTGTTTATAGATCTGTGAAACAGAAAAAAAGACGAGATCTTCAACAAATTGACGGAACCAACACTGAAAAATAATGTTCTTAGAAATGAAAGGTTATAATTTTAGTAGTCCATTTCACCAAGTTTAGAATGTATGGAATTGACACAGTAGTTTGGTGCGTATGGACAGGGATGCCAGTTTTCAGGCAAAAGCCTGAATTTCAGGCCCTGGGCTCCTACAAATTCAGGCTTATTTGTACTGTTTTGCACACAAACAAAGTATCAAGACTCCATTTTCAGGCTCTCAACCTGCAGGTCACTGGCATCCCTGGTATGGATCTATGAGGCCCTGTTGGTTCCATATAAGTGTTGGTGATTAAATGTATTGTTTATGAATTACACAACCCTTTGCAAAGTGTTGGACATCTTTTTAATATCAAATGACGGTACCAAAACATATTACATTGTAAACCTGTGTTCTTTGCGTGGTGGTCAATCCCAGTGCTGAAAATGGTTCCTTCTATTGTAAACTAGACAAACATGTTTATGTGATGAAATTTGGGTTGAGTAACTTTTAATAACCTGCATTTTTGTTGGTATTTTTATTGCCAGCATTAGACATGTAGAATGCACAATTCACAATTTAAGTGCCTATAGATACGTAAATTGTAATTTAATCTGTTTTGCTGTAATGTTATCTTTCCCGATCAGGGAATAGGATTTCATGTGAAGTGTGTGTAAACATGTTTTGTTTTTATCACCTCTTACAGTAAGTTGCCTTTGGTTACTCTTTATTTATTATCCATGTACCAGCCCAAACTGCCCTTTGACCTACCAAATAATGTGCTATAGAACACAACTCTGACAAATTTGAAGCAACAATATTGTCACAACTTTAATTAGTGTCTTTAAATGCAGGGTTCAACACTAGCACCTGCCCTGTTGCCCGGGGAAAGTAAAAATTGATGTTTAGCAAGTAACATTTTATAAATACCATAATTGTGTTGCCCGATTGGGCAACAAATATTTCTGTTACACTACAATCTTGAGAAAAGGAACATTTTCCTTCCATGTATTCTAATCTCATAGATTTATTTATAAACAAGAGATCAATTTGCCAAACAGATTAAGCTACCTAGCACAATTAATTTGTCTCTTTGTTTATGGGGGGCAAGTCAATTTTCTGTTCGGGCAAGTAACATTTGAAAATTCATGATTTTTCTTGTCCAAAAGGGCAAGTAAAAAAAAAAGTTAGTGTGGTCTGTGGAGGCTTGCTTTATGATACTCATGCATACATGTACATATGATTGCAAAATGTCTCTTTTATTTCTCTAGACTGTACAGCCAGGGAATGCATGCTGTACACACTCATGTTACTATTTATGTGCATGTTTCGGTATTCATGGTAACATAAATGTACATTTGAACATACATGTACATGATATCATACATAGATTTACATGTTCGAATAGGCTAAGAGCTAAATTTGTTGAAATTATGTGAATGTAGAGTCGGACTTGAATTTGAAAGCCTCTGGCGTTCTTGAGTGATCAAATGATGCATACATGTCATTCAGTGACTGAAGCGTTATGAGTGATACTTGTTTGACATGACTTGAAGACACTATAAACACCAGTTCATCCGTGTCCTGAATAATTGAATATTTAAGTCAACAAATCTATATTTAGTAATTTTATGTGTATCCGTGTGTGTGTGTGTTTGTGTGTGTGTATGTGAGTGTTAGTACGGCAGCATGGTTATAACTTTTATAAGTGAATAACAGATCTTCAGCCATCAATCCTTCCAAGAATACATAGCGTACATTATACTCCGAAATACATGCACTAATGGCACTGACAGTGACACTTTCGAAATTTATTTTGAGACATGTCAGTTTGCATGCAGAGTATACAGACGTGCAGTAATAAATCAAATGACAAAGAAAAATATTATGATGTACACTGTATTGAGTGAAATCATGCATCCAGCACAATGTTTAAATCATTTACATTGTATATTTTGCAGTTTGCACTCTTCACATCTTGATGAATAAAGTAAAAAATAAATGTTGTTCTCCACAATATTTTGGATTATCAAATGATCACGTGATATTAAAAAAATGTGTTGAGAATGAAAATGAGATTTAGAATAAAGAAAGGAGGGGATGGGTCAGATATAAAAACTTGAAAATATTTGTTCATAGATCTATTTGAGGACTACCTGTTCCAGTCCCGAACTTTAGAATATTGACATGTAAATCGCTGGCCAGGGGCCAAGTCTCAAGGCATCACGCTACATGTACATTTGTAGCAATAGGCTATTATTCTCAAAGAAGTGAACAGGCCTGGTATTATGGGGATTTTGCATTGCCTATCCAGTCCTGCATAACAAAGGAAAGGCTTAAACGAGAAGAGGTCAAGGAGGAAGGAGGGTAGGGTGGGGACAGAAAAATGGAACACTGAATGAAAAATACATGAAGTTTTTACTTTGTATTTTGTTCATTGCATATAGTATACATTATTGTAGCACTTTTAATTTAAATGCATTTCTTATTCAAATAATGTATGCCATCAAGAAGTTTAACATTTATAACGGATGCATACATGTCGTATCTCTAATATAGTTTGTAAGTCAAATTAATGTTTTGGGCATTGGCGGGATATTTAATAAACTATTAATGATTTGTCAACGACCTACTGTTCATGTTCATTGACATGTTCTGAATTAATTGAATATATTGATTAAAGGGGAAGGAAATGCTGGAATTTTTGCTCTCTGTTACTGATAAGTGCAGACATCCTGTCACTTCTAGTCGTTTATTTCTTCTTGGGTATTCCTTATAATGAAAATAATTGATGTTTTTAAACCACTATCAACTGTTTTGACTGAGCACTGGAGGCTGTTATGTTTTCCAGCTGTACAATATGCAATGGACCATCCGAGCATGTACTAACAAAAGCGGGTTAAGTAACCACTGACATAGCAGCAGATTCAACAAAAGCGGTCACAATCGTCACATGACCCGCTTTTGTTAGTGCACGCTCAGATGACGTTTCAGAAGGTACTGTTCGAAAACATAGTTGATAGTGGTTCGTTATTAGTAATACCCAAGATTAAATCATATGACTAGAAGTGACAGGAATTCTGCACTTATCAGTAACAGCAAGCTAAAATTCCAGAGTTTCTTCCTCTTTAATATTGTTGTTCAAAATCACCTCTCATTCCACATTGAATATAGATTACTGTTGGACAGTTGATTGTTGATCAGTACATTGTATAAAGCTTAGTGCATTGTATGCATGTACATATACCTGGATATTGATTCCCACATGCATTCAATATTGACGAGGCTATTCTTCATATGGGTCAGGGTCATTGTCAACTAGACTCATACATGTAGCATAACATGTACCTATTCAGTATTTAAGTTTAATGAGGATTCAAGGCTCCATTAACCAAGCATTTGCTCATGTATATTAAATTTCATTTCAATTTTAATAGGCTTAGCATTATCTGTGTGTACTCTGACATTCATCTGAGTACTGACCCAACATGTATGTACATACAGCACTGCTAGAATTTGACCGTATTTCCTCCTTGCTCAATATATACTCGATATCTATTATATTAATACGGTAAGCTTCAACCCCCCGAAATGGTTCCCACTCGAGATATCCTCACCCCGAGAATTCGGCGACTTCCCGACCGTCGCGATCGAAGGATATACGTTTTGCGGAGGACAATAAGGCATTCCCGAGTCGCTCCCGCCCCGTGGTCGTCGTCCAGATCGAAGAAAAGGGAAAGTCAGCAATGTCAATTGCCCGTTTAAGACGCCGAGCATTGACTAACGATTTATCGCCGTAAAAGTATTTGTAAGAATATAAATTGGAGTAGATAAAACAAATAATATATCGAGAAACCATTTTAGATATAACACGTTGCGAAACTACCCAGGTTTTGATAAATATCAATATTTATATTACGCGGATGGTATGGTAATGATCGCTATTGCCGATTGGCATCGTGTTTGTAAGTGCATCGACGACAAAATGCGACAACTTCAATTTAGCTGCGGTTATACAACGCGCAATGGCTGTACAGCCGTGTATACACGTCGCGCAGTCATCTAATTACCCCACCGAACCGTAGTTTATTTGCAGAGCTCACTGACCTGCTGACCATCGTCTCTGGTCACTATATATTCGCCCTACCGTACACGATACTATAATTGCGCCAGCTTATGGTAAGATGTATTAAGTCCGCGAGCTCACATGCTTTGTACACAGCTGAGCGGGCGTGCAAAGTGCATTGAAGTGAATAAAGCGGGGTGGACAATGGTGGAGCAGGGGAGTTTTATACAATCTCGACATCTTGCGGTAAGATGATTGTATTATGCCATCCGCGAAGAGAAGACGCCTGGGGGGGGGGGGGGGGGGGGTATCTGCTCATTTATTATGCAATGCATGTATTGACGGCTACTATTCCCTTCAACCATGGAACTCCCATATCCTTGCTTCAACGGAATATATCATCGGGTTTCACAAGAATATGACAAAATGTATACGCCGGAGAACTTAGATTGGATATGAAACGTTCATGGGACACGGGGGGGACACGACGGGTTATGTGTCATGCAGGCAATTGGAGTC
Source organism: Echinarachnius parma (assembly GCA_037951105.1). Taxonomy (NCBI): domain Eukaryota; kingdom Metazoa; phylum Echinodermata; class Echinoidea; order Clypeasteroida; family Echinarachniidae; genus Echinarachnius; species Echinarachnius parma. The sequence goes on from JBAMJV010003300.1 coordinate 37,141, forward strand.
GCGGGGGGGGGGGGGGGGGGGTCAACGGCGAAGCTACTGTATATTAGCAAGTACACGAACATAGTGTACTGTATCTAATTTAATACAAGCGGAACAAATTATGGACTCTATAAAATATGGGGGATAATTGAATAACTTTCCATGGGTACTAAACCATTATGATTTTGTTATACATTGGCCCGATATCGTTGGACGGGACCCTAATGCGTCGGGGGCCCGTCCAACGACGGGTTGTGGGGCGGGATTGAGTCGCCCGTGTTTATTTTGTCTTATACTATTTAAATTATGACTCTGGGAATAGTAAAGATTTAAAGTATCGTTATGTCATCATCGCCTTTCTCTCACAAAAACCCGCGGATTACCGCGGGTACAGCTAGTATACTTGATTTATATAGCGCCTAATATGATTGATAATCATCTCTAAGCGATTTACAATGATAATATTACCCCCGGTCATAGGATACAATGCAAACCAGCACACATTGTGTGCACCATCTCCACTCCTTGGGGAGCATTCCTTCCAAGTGGCTCATGGGCATTGAGAAGATCCTTCATATATAGGCTTTCACCTCCTATCGGGTCCCCATTTATACACCTGGGTAGAGAGCAGCAATTGCGGATAAATTGTCTTGCTGAAGCACAAAGGCAGTGGGCAGGGTTCGAACTCGGGATCTCATGATCAGAAAGTGCGCGCTCTACCAATCTTGCCACACCACATCACACTCAATCAGGCAAGTACAATAGAAACTCATCAAATTTTGATTGTCCACAACAAGAGTTGAGGGTCAAAAATATAGAAAAAACCGGAGTATTTAAATTTTGTTGTCTGGACAGGCAAGGAGAATTTCATATTAGCCATATTTGTAATTTTTCAATGTAGCCCCAATTTTTTTTTGGTAGCCCCAGACCAGCAGCCAGTAGGCCAATTTTAAAATGTAATTTTGATAAAATGCACACTTGTAGAACTTGTACATGGATGTAACTCAGCGTTCTGACCAATATTTTTGTACTTCCTAGTTTTCTTCTTACAATGTACAGTATATCAGTCTGTTGTGACTTGCTGTCAGGTATTTTTGGAAGCTCATCCACATCAGACTTCTCCCCTTAGACTAGCACTTGCCCGGGGCAAGTAAAAATTGATGTGGGGCAAGTAAAATTACATAAATAGTCTTAGTTTGCTTGCCCAATTGGGCAACTTTAATTTCTCTGTTGTTCCTTACATTAATATATTCTAGAAGTAAGCGGGCAAGTAAATTGTCTGTTTGGGCAAGTAAAATTTGAACATCTAGATGATTTTACTTGCCCGAATGGGCCAGTTGAGAAAAAAAGTTAGTTTGGAGGCTTGCCTTAGACTTTCTCTGACCAGTTTACATGCAAGGAGCTGTTTGGTACATGTACATGTACATGTAGCATACTCTCACGTTCAAGTAGCAAGCAGGTAAATGTATTTTGAACAGGTGTTAGTGCTCGGATTTGAATTAGATTTTGGGGAGGATCACACAGTTGGAACAGTTGGAACATTTATGGAGACTTGGGACAATGTAGCCCCCCCCCCCCCCTAAAATCACAAAAGAACCTTCAAGCTAGACCAGGGAGACCAAGGAGTCGTAGCAAAGACTAGGTTCATTTGCATGTATGACATGTCTCATACTGTATCAAACATGGGACTGCCATTTATCCCATTTATCATCCTATCCGAGAGACAGTGTGCTTTCCTGCATAAAATCTCAAAAGACAGTTCAGGAGTAAATTACAAGCTAGGCCAGGTAGACCAACGAGTCCTACAATACTCATGTAGGGTAGACTAGGTTCATTTGCATACATGTACATGTATGACATGTCTCATACTGTATCAAACATGGGACTGCCATTTATCATCCTACTGAGGGACGGTGTGCTTTCCTGCATCTATAGGAATCACATTAACACCGCCGCAACGAGAATTAGCTCAAATTTCATGCATGGCAAAAAATGGGATTCAAATTCCGTCTGCGAGGCACTGAGGCAGATATGCTCACAACTGAGATCTCTACATGTAATTCTCCACCCAATTTTCCCAGGCTGGAACATTTTAATTGTACTTGAAAACAATCACCTTTTGTACCAGGAAGGTGTGAGATTTAATAAGGCAAAAAAGGGGGAAAAGAGGAGGAGGGGAGGGGGGGGGGGGGGGGCACAGGAAAATGTTAAATTTAGCCACGAAAATCATTTTTAAAAAGCCTCAGTACTAACTAGCCCATCTACAAAACGTAAAAAATGACTACTGTAAAACTCCGTGTATAAGTCGCACTCGTGAATCATGAATATTCATATATTCATGAGGTAGCAATGCTCATTAAATATGCAAAATACTAAATTCATTAATAACTTTTTTGTTGAGAAAAATGTAGAACCACTGTTTAGAAAATTGAATATTAAATGAGTGCTGCTACTCATGAATATCTGAATATTCAATTAGTAGCAGTGTTACTGCTTAAAAACTTGCATTTTGTTTTGCTAACCACTATCATTTATGTAGGAAAAAGGTATATTTTGATAAATGTTCCCCCTTATATCAAGCTCTTCTCATGCCCTAGACCAGTGTAATATGCATTAAACATGACTACAGGGTGTCCCAACAAAAATTTATAAAAAAAAAAAAAGACGCACCCCCCACTTTGAAAATTTTCCGACGGAAAAAAAGTGCGTCTTATACACGGAGTTTTACGGTACTGTAGTTTTATGTGTTATATGTAGATCTATGTAACTCCCAAAATTAAATAGTATTTTCACCTGCCATCATTGTGATTATATTGCGATGCACTTGTACAGAAATGACACATTGGCCCTTGGGTCTTATGAGTTGTAAATAATACACTGATGGCTGCCTTGTACTGTCATAAATATTGTAGCGATGCTCATATTTGTGTTTGTTTTTTAGTTCGTGGAGGAAGTAGAGAACATTCGCTAGCAATGGCAGGATTGCACAATGCCTGTAGTGTCCTATATTTGATTTACAACTTGAACTTCTTGGAGAATAGAGAGAGGAAGAGAGGAAAACATTTATTGTGAAAGAATTATATTTTTTAGGATGCAGCATGTTTTACTACCACCGTGACCCTGGGTACAGGTAATTTATGCTGTTTTCCGTTCTTACCTGAAAATAGATTGATTTGATCTTGTCTCAGTTGCCCACTTGTAATTCAAACAAATTCAATTAAGATTTTCCTCTCATTACTGTCTACAATATCAATATGTGCCTCTTTTTAAAAGATCATAGAGGGATGGGGGCGCTACTCCGCAGATTGAACTTTATTTTGCGTATTTGCATAACAATGAGCCAGTGTGTATTACACACCGTGTGCAAGGGGTTTGCAAGCTGGCACTGCACATATCATTTAGGAATGCAAACTACCTGTAATAGATCAACTGTAGGATGTGTTAGCCTTTTGACAAGGCTGAGTCACGTCTAGGAGGAGCTGCACAGTCATGAGGCCTTTTCTTTAAAGGGGACCACCAGCAAGAACAACACATTATTACATGTACATGTTTTGGTACCGTTGTGTGATATCAAATAGATGCCCTTGACATTTTGCAAAGGGTTGTGTAATTCATAAACAATGCAATTAATTACCACCACTTACGGAACCATATTTCATGGTTCCGTATGCGCCACACATTTGCGAGTGCGCCAATTCTATTCACTGTACGTTTGGAGACAAAAGAATCACTAACAATGCGTTAGTCCTAGACAAAAGGTAGTCTTTGTATGCAGACCTCTGAACACATGTTGTAGTATGATGATGCTTTTTCCCAATTATATTTTTTTCTTCTGAAAACCGATTTTCTGATTTTTTTTATGGAATTGGACTACTCAAACTGTAACCTTTCTTTTATAAGAATATCGTTTTCGGGTGGTGGTACCCTTTAAGATCTGATCTGCACATAGACCTGTGGTTAACATGAATAATTCATAAGTTCAGCCAGGTTCTAATGAGTATCACTGTCGCTGTATCCTTCCAGAGACTTGAGCCAACACAACACATTGCTCTGTCGAGCTGTAATAGGCATGCAGTATGCATGAGGTACATGTATGTGATAAACATGTTACCTGAATGGTTGCTACCATACAGGTAGAGGAATTTAAAGGTGGTTTCAAATTCGTAAATCAGATGCGCAGTGCCATCTTGTGAAAGCCTTGCACACGGTGAATGATACACACTGGCGCAGTGTTATGCAGTGCTCACAACCAGCTCAGTTCAAATTGGCAATCCACCGTGTAGCATCCCCATGCTCGACAATCCGCAATATTTAAACAATAAGCAAAGGAAATTCAGCAGAATTGAAAAGGCCTAGTGGCTGCCACTGGCACTGTGTAACAGAAAATTGTATTTCTTTATTTTGTTTGGGCTACTTTGAGTTCGAAAGCTTGTCTGCATTAAAATAGAACTCTGAAATTTGTTTTGTATTGAACTCTATGCAAATTTACCAGGGCTCTTTTATGATTTTTTGGGGCTCTTTTGGGCATTTTGGGGGCTAAATCGTCCTGAGCCCCCGTGTTTTGTTCTCACTGCAGTGTGTAATTTAGTGTAAAGCCTTGACAAAAGGCTAGCATGATGTTAGAATTTGAACCAATTCGGTGCTTGAGAATGACACCGTATAGATCTGTGCGAAGGATACTTCGGCCTAACAAGAGTGTGACTCATGATGTAAAAGGTTATGATGTGCCCCTTTGAAGTCCCTCAGTTTGTAAGTGACAAGCTATGAGCATAAAACATGCTCATCAATTCTGTATAACACTTGCATTGAACTAGAGCAGTGTATGATGTTAGACTTGGAAAACGAATGCATGCATGCATGTACCTCCTAGTGCTGTATTAGGTTAACAGTTTTTAACTGACCTTTTACTGACAGTCCTTTTTTTACATAAACAAAAAAACACATTTAGTTTTCAGCTAGAACCGTTTTCTTCACACCAAAGAAAATGATGAAGAAATTGCTAATTGAGTTCTCTTTTATGTGCAGAAACTGATATAATACATCATAGGCATTAATAAAATGAATATTTAACATTGTATCAGGTTCCTTTGATCTTGAGCTATTTAAGTACGGTTCACTACAGTGGAGTGAGTGGTCATCTTCTTTTCCACATCAAATGCACATCATGCAAGTTAAGGAACTAAAGAATACAACGTCCTTTGGCACTTATTCCATAGTTATTGACTTGTAAAATAGGTCTGCCGAAAAAAATTCCATGAAAATAAACACAGTAGTGATTTTTGACTAATTTTCTGATGCCAAATCTCACTGAGCAGCCAGTTTACGCCCACATTTAGGGTCCAGAATCGGCAGCGTGATTGACATGTGATTGACAATTCATTGGCATACGTCATCTACAGCTTTAATTCATTAGTCCGTTCTTTAAAAAGGGGCGATTTAAAAGGGGCGTTCCCAGGACAATTAGATATTTATTTATTATCCCAAAATTGATCGATTTCATGGGAAATGACTGCCAAATTCTTCTTCTTGAGGAAAACTTACGTATAGAGAGCCTAATTGTGAAAATTAGGCCATCTAGACGCTGTAGTTCCTGCATGAACATGCATTTCGTTTGGTTACATGTTATTAGTTTATTTTGTACTACAGAGTCAGAAGGTCTTTGGTGTAGAAGACTTCATAAGAAAGAACCCTTCTATGCTATGGGCACATGTGGCATGTACTATTTATTAAAGGTTTTTCATCTCGGGTATTTGAAAGAGTTGTCACCTTTTAACATTTAACATCACGCATCAGACAATTTAACCAAGGAGTTTCTTATACCTCCTTGATTTAACTTCATTGCAGGAGTGTTGAATCGCTTGTGTAGAGTTTTAGATGAATGGTTATTTACTCATTGTAATACAGACTGCAGTAGTGCAGGGTGTTATAGAGTACAGAAGCCATGACGTCATAAAAACACTTTTTTTGAATTTTCAAATTTGGACTTCATTTTCAGAAAGAGTATAACAAATAATGTCCAAATACCGAAAATCAAAGGAATATGTTACGTATTGGCTGAGATATGCCCATCCGAATGAATTTTACTTCAATGGGCAATCAGTGTTATAAAGCACTGGTTCCTAAATTTATGAACCAGTGCACTATAACACTGATTGCCTATTGACAAAAAAAATCATTCGGATGGGCATATCTCAGCCTATAGGTAACATATTCCTTTGAATTTCGGTATTTGGACATTATTTGAACATTATGCTCTTTCTGAAAATGAATTCCAAATTTTAAAATTCGAAAAAAAATGTTTATGACATCATTTATGACATCACACTTCACCACTCTATTGGTCTGTAGGAGGCAATTTCATCTACAAGGAGCTCTGAATGGCTTGTGATCTCATCAACATTTGACCAAGAGGGTTTTAGACAAATGGCTTTAGACAAAATGCTACTCGTTCAAGAATACAGAATGTGCTATAGGACACATTTTGTAGGAAAGTTGAATGACTTGTGATCTCGTAATAGACATTTGACCAAGAGGGTTTTAGACAAAATGGTTATTTACTCATTCAACAATGCAGTGTTCTACAGAAGGCAGGTTTATTGTAGACGCGTTGAATGACTTCTGATCTCTTTGTGACCTGGGGCTGGGGGCTGAACTGCAGAGCCCCAGCTATTCAAGCCATCTATTCATTACTATTGATTAGTTTGGTTGTGATTGTATGCACCCCTGATAGCTGAATGCAGGAGGATAATTGTGCATTTTAGATGCCTTGTTAGTGTTGCATTCTTATGAGATTTCTATAGAGTATTTCGTATTTCTCTGGCGGATTATTAATTGAAAAAGGGGGATAGTAAGCAAATAACCATCGACTGGGAGGGTGATGGCAAAACTATACGCGCCGAGGTGATCTGCAAAGGTACTATCATGCCGAGGCGATAGCCGAGGCATGATGGTACCTTCGCAGATCACCGAGGCGCGTATAGTTTGCCTCCATCACCCGAGCAAGGAGATTTGGTTATTTGTTTTATATCCCTCATATTATTTGGATCACAAACGACCTATAACTAACACAAAGGGCTCAACAGTTTGGAATATTGAGCAATTGATCGAGTCTTTTATTTAAATTTTGTAAATCCTGCACATGAACACGATTTATGATTAAAAAAGGCTAAGACGCTTATACCATTGTTACGTTAAGCGTAGCCGCGCGTACACTTTGCGCAACAGCGCACTACCTTTCTGCGCACAAACGCGCACACGCGTACTTGCGCTGCCACAAGCGTTCACATTGGCTGCCGCTGCGTTCTGGGTTGTCATGGGAACAAAACAAGTCGGTTGCAAACGTTCGCTGATTCCTCATTTAGAGGTTGTTAACAACGTGCCCTATGAGATTACATGCGTATCAGCAATTTAATATAACACCCTCGGCAGGGCCAAAAAGTTCGTTGTCCTCGACAAAAAAGGTACTGTACAAAAGTACTATATGAGGTTGGGATTTGATGGGAGAAATTATACTTGAACACGTGACGGCGTTTCGACCAATCACATGGCTAGAACATTCTCATGAGGGATATAATGTTAACTTTACTCATAAACTTTGGGATATAATTAGACTAATGACTGTGAATGTAGAAAATGCACAGACACGTTCAGGAATATGTATTATGGCATGCATACATGTTTTCATTAATGAATTATGCATGTAACGCTAATGAAAAAGTAGCAACTCGCGTATGATTTCATGAAGAAAAGGCTATAAAAAAAGAGGAATATTGTTGATGGAAAATAAATTATGAGGAGGAGGAGATAAAGTAGGATTAGTCAGATGAGAACTAGAGGAAGAAACAGTAGAGGAGAGAAATGTATAAAGAGGAGGATGAGGAGGATGAGAAAGAAGAAGAAGAATAAGAAAAAGAGAAGAGAAAACCAGAATAAGAACACCATTACTGCTAGTTATCTGCTTTGGCATAATTTTCAATGTAAATTTAAAATCATGCAACCAACCATAATAACATCTATTTTAGCATTTAGTATCATGAAGTTATACTGATGATTTTGTTTTATGTCTTAAAATAAATTCAAGTACCTTCTTCATGGTCTACTATTCTACATGTACCGGTAATTACTCTCAAAATATGCTCATGATTGCGTGACGATCAGCGTAAATGATGGACAGCCTTCAGTTTATTTATAGAATTACAGAGTAGCAATGAGCTAACTCATTCCTTTCAAGATTCTGTAATCACCATAGACCTTTTACATAACCCATCGGGTTCCCATAGGCAAGAGGGTAATGAATATTCAGTGCACATCATCAAACCTCTTGAAGTACATTTGCAGAGACTGTTTCGTAAGGTTTCACCCACTCTGATGAGGCTGAAACAATGCTCTTGCGCAGACCCCATGTGAAACTGTTACGCCTGCTTAGCTCGAGAAATTGGAGATTGTGTGCGCTAACGTGTGCAGACCCATTGTTGACGTATTGCTGTGTACACACACACTGCAAGCAGACACCCCATGATTGGGGTTATTTCCAGGGGGAGTGAGTCCGGTGGGTGTAGTGGGCGCATCAAAGCCAGGAGCCTCACCTGTTAGCTGTAATTTGTATTGTCTGATTCAACTAAAAGCCTATTTTGTTAGCGGTGATGAGTTGATACATGCCATTGGTGCAACTGATTGTTTGTCATAAAAGTTTGCTGCTGTGTCTAATTGTTTAATTAGCAGGCATCATTGACTAGGGGGGGGGGGGGGGGGGGGGGGGGGGTATCAAGCCCTTTTTGGTTATTTTGTGGACTGTAGATTCTTTTCAAAGCTAAGTATTAGCTATGAGAGTATTATGACTGATGGTCATATTTAAACAATACACATTTTATTGGAAATATTTATAGCTATCATTTTCTTAATGCAATGTCAGTTCCTGTTCTGGTATGTTGTGTGGCAAGATCGGTAGAGCGCGTGCTTTCAGATCTCGAGATCCCGAGTTCGAACCCTGCCCACTCCGTTTGTCCTTCAGCAAGACAATTAATCCGCATTGCTGCTCTCTACCCAAGAGTATAAATGGGTACTTGGTCGGGTGTTAATTAGCCTTCAGCGCCCGTTGGGCAGCTTGAGCTAGTATGCTCCCCTGGGAGTTGAGATGGTGCACTATATAATTGTGTGGGTTTGAACTGTACCTGATGACCAAGGGTAATAATGCGCCTCTGAATAGGGCACCTACATACATGGCGCTCTATAAATGCTATATATTATTATTATTATGTAAATTAGAATTTAGTTGCTTTCCTTCATTTTGTTTTGTTTAGCAAAACAAGAACATTTGAGCAATGTTCCTGGTCTTATTTATTATGGATGGAAGTTGAAATTGTTTAGAATTTACAAAAGGGTTGCAAAACATGAATAGTTGATTTAAATAGGAAAGTAAAAGTCTGAGCACTGATAGTATCACTGGTATAAAATAGAAAGTGTAAACTGTCTAGTGCTATTTTTAAAGTTTGGTTATTTTTAGTTTCTACTGTGCATACTTAATTGCACAATTCATAACTAAATATCTGAAACTAAAATATGAAAACAAAACAATTGACTATCACTGAGGGTGTGTTTAATCATCTTCTTTGTTTAGCCTTTAAATGAAATTAAGGGCTAATTGTGAGTTTGATAAATGGAAGCGCTTTTTCAAACACGATTAGCTTCGCCCTTTTGAAATGCTGAAAGATGTGCATTTTTAAGAGCGAATATCGGCAATAATCATGTTTCATGAGAGCTGATAATTGCAACGCCGATACAGTCCCAAGTTAACTACATGTAGTTCCCTGCTTGATTTGGCAATCCTCATTGACGTAATACAGGTTCCTGTAGGCAATGGTTTAACCAGGGAAATGGGAGTTTGACCAACTAATTAAGGATCTGGTATTGGAGAAATAGCTTTCGCCATGTGATCTAGTTGAAATGAGCAGCGGATCCCCTTACCAGGTCAAACTACATGTACGTAGAGCAGTTATGCAGAAACACGGCCTTCATATCGACTCTGGATGAGTAGATGAATGCAACGTACAGAGAATTGAGAGAAACATGTTTTAAAGGGATCTTTTTAGTAACATTGTGAAAATCTACAACACTCGCTGAGAACTCTTAGTGGTTCTCTCATACCCCTTTGTATGCGTATTTACCAATAGAAGCGTGGAGCAGGTTTTTGTTTTTTCGACTTAAGATGTTTACGATTGAAGTTTTGGATTTGCAATTATCCATGGGAGATTTTTAACTGTTTGCAAAGTAAGTGCAATGAGTTAACAAAAACCATGTTACATTTTTGATCGTTATTCGGTCAAATGACATTCATTTATTACCAATTGTGTTGAATTTTCCCACATCACTCCGTGGACATATCAGATTATCACAGAAATACACATTTTATCAACCATGTGCCAGTTTTTGCACACGTCAACAAAGTTACTAGATCCCTTTGCTGTAGGACAGTGCTATGATCTCGTAACACAAGCCTCCACACTTAACGTTTTTTCTCTACTGGCCCATTAGGGCAAGTAAAATCATAACTTTTCAAATTTGACTTGCCCGAATAGAAAATTTACTTGGCCTGTTACTTCTAGATGACTTTTCTCTTGTAGTTGGACTTAAAATATAATTGCCTGATCGGGCAACCAAACTAGGCCCTCTATGAAATTTTACTTGCCAGACATCAATTTTTACTTGCCCTGGGCAATAGGGCAAGTGCTAGTGTTGAGCCCTGCGTAACATCAATACTTTATGTTAATGGAGGACATGAAAAAACAATATATACACTGTATATATCAAAATTAGAATTACATGTACAAATTAGCAAGCAATTGCAGAACTTTGAATCACACTCATTTCAAGCCAAATTAAACAAACTTGCATGGAATTAAAACAAACAAAAAGCGAAACCCTACCACAAATTTGGTTCTGAAAGATCTGATACTCGGTATTGAGAGATGCTTAGTATCTCAAGAGTCAAGATTAAATATGTGAGCTTACTAAGACAAAATGTATGGACAAGTCGGACATTGTTACTTAAGCAGTATGTCATTACTCTGCTCTCTGCTACATGCTCATGTGGAACATGCAGTATGTACATTTAGTTGCCTGTGGGCTTTTGAGGAGAACGTGTGATTCATACATAAATTATTCTTTGATATATGCTAGCATTTAGGTCAGGCACCACTTAACATGAGCATATTCATGATCACGCATCTTGTGTCCCTATACAGTTGTGTTGGAGGAGATGAATTGACAGTGACAGTATTTAATGGCTTATTTAATGTATCTGGTCTTAGCAAACATAGTGATAAGAACCTTTCTATGATTGATAATATAGCGGCTAATATGATTAATAAGCATCTCTATTAGGCTGTACATTACTAACCTGTTCACCAGACACACATTTCATTTCATTTAATTTTGATAATGATAACATACTCACAGTCAATCTGCACATGAGGAGCACCGTCTGCTCCCTTGGGAGCAAGGCATTCTGACAGCCATAAGGTACACTCAACAAACCACTCCTACTTGGTCACCATTTAACCCCTTGACTACGGGAACTGAGTGGGTTGTGTACAAAGTCTATTGAGATTACAGAATCTCGAATGGGAACGGGTTAACGTACATCCTGGTAGAGAGCAGCGATAGTGGATTAAATGTCACGCTGAAGGACAAATGCACTTGGGATCCCATGATTGGATCTACCAACCTTGCCAAACCACGTCCATCCTTCAAGGCTTTGTAATGGTTCATAACACCCTAACACCACCTAATACATGCTATTTACAAAATATCTGTGCACATTTTGTAATTTCTATATTCGCATGACACCAATGCTCTTTGCTCAAATATTCCACATAAATATATTTTATTGAAACATAAATGGATGAATGCAGTATTCCACACCCTATAATGTAGGTACATGTATGTAATGTTTTTTTTTATGGCATGCCCTTGCATAAAACAAAGAAAACTACATGACCATGTTCAGCAGCAGACCCTGTATTTTCAGGTGTTTGTATACAAACTGTCTCAATATTTCTCCCATTGATAGAAGTTAGAATGGCTGTAACGTTCATGTGCAATGTTGTTTAATGGAATCAGCTTATATTATTTCTGAATTCTGACATTTGATTGCTAAAATAGAAGAAAGAAAAAAATAATGCATTTGATTGGGTTAACTCTTTATATTCAGACTCCCAGTCTCCACAATGTCAGGAAATTTCATAGTTTTTTTTAAAGTGTTTCTCCAGACTGTTGTTTAGCTTTAACGTTGAATTGATATGAGTGCAATGATGAATGAGGTGTTTGTTGTTGCTGGGTTTACACCCATTTTGTCTAGGTCTTAATTGAATAATAAATGATGCCTGAAACTTTAATTACTTCAACTGTAAACTTGACCCCCAAGCCCAAACCCTTGGCTAATCCACCGCCTCTGGTCCCCATACCATTAAGATTCACGATTAATCATACGATTGATTAATTGATCTTACGATTAGTTGAACGACCAATTAATTGATCGTACAATCAATTGATCAATCATACAATTAAGCGTGAATTAAGCGTGAAGCGTGAAGTCGACAAAACTGCAATACAATAGACTAAATGGGTGCAGACCAAGTGGCAAGTCAATACTGAATGAGGCTATTGTGTACACAAATTCATGCAGAGAGGTGGGAGGACTGTATACCAGCAATACCAGTGTCTGTAGACACATGTTAGCAGATGGCACACATGACAAAGCAGGGGACAGACTGAAGCATGTCTAGTGTATGAGATCTGCCACTCAATAGAGTAACAAAAAAAAAGGACTGCATTTTTAAAATCTGATTGCAGTCAATGCATCATTTACTGTCTGAAAACAAACCTAACTGTTTAATTGTATCCCCCGAACCACTTCGGGGGATACTATGGATTTGGCCTCGTCGCGCCGCCGCCGCCGCCGCCGCCGCCGCCGCCGCCGCCGCGTCCGCCGCAGAGATTTTCTTGTGAACGCTCTACAGGTCCGAGTTCTTGTCCGATCATTTTCTAATTTGGTATGAAGGTGTATTAAGGAAAGAGGATGAAGCCTATTGATTTTGGTGTGGGGCGGAGTCCTGGTTGCCATGGTAACCATGATATAAAGAAATAGTTAAGATTACCTTGTGAACGCTCTACAGGTCCGAGTTCTTGTCCGATCATTTTTTAATTTGGTATGAAGGTGTATTAAGGAAAGAGGATGAAGCCTATTGATTTTGGTGTGGGGCGGAGTCCTGGTTGCCATGGTAACCATGATATAAAGAAATAGTTAAGATTACCTTGTGAACGCTCTACAGGTCCGAGTTCTTGTCCGATCATTTTCTAATTTGGTATGAAGGTGTATTAAGGAAAGAGGATGAAGCCTATTGATTTTGGTGTGGGGCGGAGTCCTGGTTGCCATGGTAACCATGATATAAAGAAATAGTTAAGATTACCTTGTGAACGCTCTACAGGTCCGAGTTCTTGTCCGATCATTTTCTAATTTGGTATGAAGGTGTATTAAGGAAAGAGGATGAAGCCTATTGATTTTGGTGTGGGGCGGAGCCCTGGTTGCCATGGTAACCATGATATAAAGAAATAGTTAAGATTACCTTGTGAACGCTCTACAGGTCCGAGTTCTTGTCCGATCATTTTCTAATTTGGTATGAAGGTGTATTAAGGAAAGAGGATGAAGCCTATTGATTTTGGTGTGGGGCGCGGTCCTGGTTGCCATGGTAACCATGATATAAATAAATAGTTAATATTACCTTGTGAACGCTCTACAGGTCCGAGTTCTTGTCTGATCATTTTCTAATTTGGTATGAAGGTGTCTTAAGGAAAGAGGATGAAGCCTTTAGATTTTGGTGTGGGGCGGAGTCCTGGTTGCCATGGTAACCATGATATAAAGAAATAGTTAAGATTACCTTGTGAACGCTCTACAGGTCCGAGTTCTTGTCCGATCATTTTCTAATTTGGTATGAAGGTGTCTTAAGGAAAGAGGATGAAGCCTATTGATTTTGGTGTGGGGCGGAGTCCTGGTTGCCATGGTAACCATGATATAAAGAAATAGTTAAGATTACCTTGTGAACGCTCTACAGGTCCGAGTTCTTGTGCGATCATTTTCTAATTTGGTATGAAGGTGTATTAAGGAAAGAGGATGAAGCCTTTTGATTTTGGTGTGGGGCGGAGTCCTGGTTGCCATGGTAACCATGATATAAAGAAATAGTTAAGATTACCTTGGTTCGGGGGATACATGTGCTCGGCTGCGCGACCCGCCGAGCGCGCAATTTCTAGTTTGTGTATACAGTCAAACCTGTTATTAGAAGCCACCTGTCTATAGCAGCCGACCTGCATAGAGTGGCCACCAAAAATGATCTCCTGGGCCTGTAGAGGAATGCAATGCTATGGAACCTGTCCACAGCGGTCACTTTTCTTGTTTCCATTAGGTTGCAGCTATGCACAGCACAGGTTTGACTGTTTTTTGTTAAAGGGTACCACCACCCAAAAACAATATTCTTATAAATGAAAGGTAACATCTTTAGTATTCCATTCCATCAACAAGTTCACAAAAATATGTTTCCAGAGAGAAAAAAAAAAATTTCTAAAGCATGCGTTCATGGGTCTGCATGTACGAGACTACTTTGTCCAGAGCGAACGAATCGCCCGAGATTCTATTGTCTCCAAACGTACGCGTGAATAGCATTGGCGCACTCGCAAATGTTTGGCCCGTACGGAACCAGGAAATAGTAGTGGTTCCGTAAGTGGTGGAAATTAATTGCTTTGTTTATGAATTACACAACCCTTTGCAAAATGTTGGGTATCTATTTGATATCACAAAACGGTACCAAAACATATAATAATGTGTTGTTCTTTGCCTGGTGGTCCCCTTTAAATTCACATTTGATTACTGTGGCATTGAGATGTTTACCAGGTGACTTTCTCTGTAATCACAGTGTAAATGAGGTGTTTAGAAAAAGTTGACCTCTATTAAAAGAGAGCTGCACCAAGCCTGAACTTAGCATGACCTTATCCAGTGAAAACAAACACTGGGGGAGTGGTGGTGGGGGGGGGGGGGGGGGGGGGGTGCTGGGGTGCCTGGGCCATTTATATACATGTTGTCCTCAAAATGGGTAAAAGAGTTCTGCAAATTACACCAAAACCATACTCTTTAGAATTCAATGTGAAGTGAATTGCAGAGAAATAATTTAATTGAATCATTGATGGATTTATACAACCTACCTATGACAATGTAAACCTTATCCAGTGAAAGCAAACTCTAGGGAGTTGGGCCTTGGGGCCATTTATATCATGTTGTCCTCAAAATGGGTAAAAGAGTCAATGCCGTAAATTACATCAGAAAGTACTGTAGAATACAATACAAACTCAATTTCGAAGAAATAATGTTAATGAATCATGGATTGGGGGTGGGGGGGGGGGGGGGGGGGGGCGCTGTCGTGACTTGGGGCCATTTATATACATGTATATATAGTTAAAGGGGTTAAAGAGCCACTGCTGCAAATTACATCAGAAAATACTGCAGAATACAATACATTAATGTCAATTTCTGTCAATTTCTGTCAAATTAATGTCAATTTCAATGTAATTGAATCATGGGTGGATTGAATAACCATGTATTCATGGTTGTATACAGGCTTGCTTGATATATGGTTGACCAATCCCACTTCATCTATGTTTTTAAAAAGGGAATTAATGTAATACTGAATTTGCCTTTAGACCATATTTCTGCACTATTAATAATGAGCCGAATCTTGTGAGTTGTGTAATTAATATTATGATTCAATGAAAATGAGCAACGAAAAATAGGCTTCGCTGGGAATCAAACCCTAGACCTCCGGATTGCTAGACCGGTGCTTAACCATCGAACCACAAAGACCCTTGAATGGGAGATGTTCCCGTGAAACCCTTTTCATTGCTCGTACATTCAGAAGCTATATAAACCTGGCACTAACCCAAGTATAATTAAATTTAATTTTGTAAGGAAGTGCTAGGGATCACGATCACGTAAAGTGATCACATAAAGAAAACTAACCAGAAATATATAAAATCAATGAAATACAACAAGTATGTTCTGACTATGAAAAGGGTTTCATAGGAACATCCCCCATTCAAGGGTCTTTGTGGCTCGATGTTTGAGCAACGGTCTAGCAATCCGGAGGTCTCGGGTTAGATTCCCGGAGAAGCCTATTCTTTGCTCATTTTCATTGATTTGATATATTTCTGGTCAGTTCCTTTGTTTGAATTTGAAATTATGATTGTGACATTTGCTTAGCTGAGTCATTTTAAACGCATAATTCCAAACATTTGACAAATTTTATGTAATTGTGCATGCATTTGGTAAAAGCCTACAATAGCAAAAATTTGCATTGAATGAATAAAACACACGTATTTGTGATGATATGTGACCGGCTATAGCAAAACCCTGCACTTGTCGGTAAAAATCAAAATAGATAGATTTTTACACACTTTATGTGAACTTAAAATGCCAATTTCTTCAAAACATGAATTACCGACAAGTGAAGGGTTTTGCTATAGCCCCGTATTCCGAATTGAGTTGCGGAAAGTCATTGTAAATTTAGTACATTAAGAAGTTCTATGTAAATTTTGAAACAAATATCAGGATGCTATTTTGAGGCAGACGATCTTTAAAAGTAGCCCCATTACATAAAATGTAACTAAAAGTACAAAACGTCCAATAAGTCAGGGGAAAATGATTGTGCTGATTGTCACATGACATTTAGGTTGACGTCATTACCTTTAAAACGGTATACATGTAATAGATATGACTAAACCAGCCTCTCAAAATGAGATTTGGAACATGGCTGAAGCAGTTTTAAAGGGACATTCCCTTTTGCAAGCCAAATTTCAAAAGTTGCGAGGTTATTGTCTTGAAAGAAAATGTCATTTAATAGCATGCCTGAAAAAATTAGAGCTTGAAATCTCTTTTTCGTGAAGTTATAGACCTAAAACTAATAAACCGTTGTCCAAATTTAATTGTGCATTATACGTATATTCACCCAGTGAGGAAGTTCGTACACAGATTCCATGAAGTACAACGCTATGCGTGACCCCTACGTGACCCGCGCTAGCTACGTGACCAGCGCACAAATAAGAATAGCATGACCGCACACTAGACAAAATAACCAAACCTCACTGACTACATGTAATTACATATTCTTCATTTTTGAGATTTTTTTCCGTGACATACCTTTACAAATGTCGGCTTCACAATACCTTTACAAGAATAAGTACAATATAGTTGTAATATTATGCTAAATCAGTTAAACTCTTTTATTGACCGATATATAGTCTGATGGAGGGACGCATTCGTTTTTCATTCGTAGAATCCAAATTATAGGGCTGTTCGATCTGATTTTTTTTTGTGTGTGTTTCATTCATCCCCATCCGTCAGCTGGAAACTGTTCAGACGTTTTGTAAAAGAGGGACTGTCCCTTTAAAGTTAGGGAGAAAATGGCCGCTTCAAAGATCGGCGTCCATTTTAGTGCTGCAATCTGATCATTTTTAATCTAGATGAAAAATCATATTTCAAAGTGATTTCTGTTGCTCAGAAAAGATACTCTCATTAAGGAACTACCAGATTTTTAACAAAATTTGACTATTTAAGCTAATAACAGAGAAACTTCCACCGTGACATAACGGTCGTTTTGTGGTGTAAGGTCACAAATGAATTGTTCACTTTTTATGAGATTTTACGAGAACTGAGAGTCAGAGGCATGTCTAATCTTTTATTGATTTAATTGTACATGAATGCCAGGATCATACTCCACATTAGACATGCTACAGGAAGCAGTAGTCTCTGTGGGCGTAATGTGGTGTGGCAAGATTATTCGAGCTGGGGCTTTCAAATCAGCGAGATCCCGAGTTTGAATCCAGTGTACAAGTATGATCATTTGCATTTATTTGTCTTTCAAGTTTCAGCAATACAATCCAGTATTGTATCCCTTCTCTCTACCTAGTGTCGCTTTCAAGCTGCACTACTTTTCATCGGATGCGTCCGGACGCATCCGATGAAACGGGCAGCTTAAAAGCAACAGAGGAGAAATAGCCGATAGAATAGCCGATGAAAAAAAGAGAAATGGGCGATTAAATTCTCCTACTCAACAGCAGGAGAAATTCTCTTTCTATCGGTGTCACTCCGATGAAACGGGCAGCTTGTATTGGTTCGGGGGGGAAAACGGGAGAAAATACCGATGAAAATGGTCAAAGGTCGTTATCTTGTGCGCACCAATCCACATAATCAGCTAGCAA
Organism: Echinarachnius parma; assembly: GCA_037951105.1. NCBI lineage: Eukaryota > Metazoa > Echinodermata > Echinoidea > Clypeasteroida > Echinarachniidae > Echinarachnius > Echinarachnius parma. The sequence goes on from JBAMJV010003300.1 coordinate 55,417, forward strand.
GCGATTGCGCAATAATTCTTCACTTCCGGCCGGTGCTTGCACACGGCGATTAAATTCCCCTGCAGTTTGAATGTTACAGAGGGGAAGTAGCGATTTCACCGTTGTTTACATAAGGGAAATTCTATCGGTATTTTCATCGGTATTTTCATCCGTAAGTGCAGCTTGAAAGCGGTATAGGTGTGTAAATGGGGAATTAGTAGGAGTGGAACATGTTTTGTACAGTTTTATACCATCGAGTGTCCATGGTAGCTGCCAGAATTCTTTGCTCCCAAGGGAGTAAATAGTAATTGTCCGCATACATACAACTACAAGTGTGGACTGATTGAGTGCATGTTTGATTAGTTGGGTAATTTGCTCTTTTAGAGATGTTTATTAATCATCTAGAGGCAAATTTACTAGTAGTACTAGTTACTAGATCCCTTTAAAGGGGACCACCGTGCAAAGAATAACACTTGTAAGGTTATTGTTGTGGTACAGTTGTTTGATATTAAAATAGATGTCCAACACTTTGAATATATTTTATTCCCAGGCTACAAATGGCTTTCCATAATAGTTACGTCCAACGTAGAATCTTTGTGAAACACAAACCCATTTGTGTATTAATGGGCAGTACTCATTAAAATTTGACGGTGTGTAAAGGCTGTAAAGCATGAGTGCAGTATACAGATTACAGTAGCACCTGCTGGAATGCTCCCCAGGTAATGTAGTGAGTGCACAATAAGTATTGGATTGACTGTGGGTGTGTGTATCCGATGACTATTATATGCATGTCCCTCTAGGAGAACAGTGTTAATTCACTGAAAAGGGCCAACCTGGATACAAAATAATCCTTTAGAATAACTTTGCTGCGGTCCCTGACTAGAATGAAAACAAAAATATGGGAAGATTGATTAATAGTTGTAATAATTTAGATCACAATAAATTAGGTTACCTTATGAATTGTTTACCATATCTTCCTTATTACTTACTAGTGTTTGTAGCATTTGAAGTTCCATCTAATGTTTAATGCATGTCCCTTGGCTTGGAAATGGAACATGTCAAGTACAAGTATAATGCATAAAGCTACATACATGTATACAGTGTGCATTTGATTTTTTGAATACTGGTGCATTTCGCATGGCATGACAATGTTAACCCCTTGCCTGCGCGAACCTGGTTTACCCTACAGTATTAACCCTGAAGTATGGAACAGGTTAATACATGTATACAGAAATCTCTTTATATTGCAAACACAGAGGGTATATCCAGGTTCATAGTATAACCGTAGGTCTATGGTATAACTATCATCATAAGACAGGAAGCTAGTATTACTTGAAACGCTCGTTTTACATGCCTTAGGGGACAAATTCCATTGAGAGAGACCACTGAACTAAAAACATGTGGAGGGAACGTGTTCACCCAAAATGTGAAGAGAAATTTACTGCTTTACCCGCTCACATTCACTCACACTTGTAGGTGAACACATTGCAACATTATCTTGATGAGACAATATACTAGGATTCGTTTTGCAATATATTTTTTAAATGTATACATTTATTTTCATGGATGTATTAAAGACAACATATTTTTGTTTGATCGTGGTATTAGTGATAATCCATTTATATGTAAGGCAACTTTTTGTTGAGATTTCAAGATAATGAGTCAACTTCTCTCATAAAATAATCTATTATTTTGTAGTCAGTGTGTTCACTCAACTGTGAAGCCTCTTGTGGCAATGAATCCTCTTTGTGTGGTATGTGATTGATCACTTTCCATGGATTGTCAGTTCAGTGACACATTTTTTTCTCTATACACTGTGCAATATTTGGGCACAAGAGGGCAGCATTCAAGTTTCTTTACAGTCCAGTTTGGCTTTTGGGCAAATTTCAGCTTTGCATTTGTTTTCTCTTTTACATTTCCACTGTATTGCAGATAAGTGGAAAATCTAATAATGGTTATTATTAGTATATTTATGGGAATTGAGAGATAGAGGATGAATACTCCTCACTAGAGATGCATACGAGTTATTCAATAAAACCAACTAATGAACCTTTTTCCTATTATTCTTCTTCAGTAGTGCTGGGCTGCTGGCCATAAAATTAAAATTGCCAAAATTTGTATAGTTAAGTGGTGTATGCATCTTTCACTTTTACTCTCATAATTGCTCAATTTTCTTGGACTCTTTGATACAAAGCCGTTAAACAGAGAAGTTAAGATATCAACAAGTTTTTAACTTTCTGCCAGTTTCTGGAAGACAGAATGCTATTCTACAATAGAAAGACATTACCTACATTGTACATGGAGTTGATTGGGTCAAAGTCTCAAATATTTAACCGAATTGTATTTATCTTTGTCTTCCTGCTGCAGTGCCGGTCCTAAAGGTGATAACATTTATGAGTGGGTTTCCACCATCCTTGGTCCCCCCGGTTCTGTGTACGAGGGCGGTGTTTTCTTCCTCGATATACACTTCTCACCAGAATACCCCTTCAAACCACCAAAGGTAAGAAATTGATTTAAAATACCAAGTAGTAACTTTGTGTTTTGTGCAAAAATACACGTTGGATGGGCCAGTTATCAATTAAATTCTCAATAGATGCTTGCAAAATAGTTTGTGAAAATTTAATGGCAATCCTTGGTCCCCCGGTCTCCGTCTATGAGGGCGGCGTTTTCTTCCTCGATATACTCTGCTCACCAGAATACCCCTTCAAACCACCAAAGGTAAGTAATCAATTTAAAGATACTGTTAAACCTGTATTAAATAGTGACCAACAAAGGAAAACAAGAAAAGTGACCATTGTAGAAAGGTGACCTCTGTAGACAGATCCTGTAACACATGTTTTTCTCTGCAAGGGATCACTTTTAGTGGCTGCAATTTACAGGTTGGCTGCTATAGACAGGTGGCCACTAAGACTGTTTGACTGTTTAATAGAAGTGACTTTGTTGTCATGTGCACAAATGTAAGTTGGACAGTATATATCAATTTAATTGTCTAAAGATGACGGCAAAATAGATAATGAATAATTAAAGGCAATCCTTGGTTCCCCTTGGTTCTGTCTACCATGGTACCACTGTACCACTGGTACCACTTCACATCAACAGCCAAGTAACAATCTGTTTAGATATCCTTAAAGACAACTGGTTACCTGGACACTTGCTCTTGCAGTTGGCAAGGTCCTTTTCTTTATATGCTCCTTCCTCTCTCTTGATATTCTTTGTAACCATAGCTTTCCTCGTCTTCTGTAGGTAACGTTTCGCACACGCATCTACCACTGTAACATCAACAGCAAAGGAACAATCTGTTTAGATATCCTCAAAGACAACTGGTCACCTGCCCTCACAATTGGCAAGGTTCTTCTCTCTATAAGATGCCTCCTCTTGATATCCTTCAATTAATCAACCTCCTGTGAACTTAACCTTTAATCTTGCTTTGTATTCAAACGTATCTCCTATTCTTCTCTTGTAGGTAACGTTTCGCACAGGCATCTACCACTGCAACATCAACAGCCAAGGAACAATCTGTTTAGATATCCTCAAAGACAACTGGTCACCCGCCCTCACAATGGGCAAGGTCCTTCTCTCTATCTGTTCTGCTATCGTCTAATGTGATTCTTTGAATTCTTTCTGGCACATTCATTATCTTAGTTTCTAACTATAGCTATCCTTGTTCTCCTGTAGGTAACGTTTCGCACACGTATCTACCACTGTAACATCAACAGCCAAGGGACAATCTGTTTAGACATCCTCAAAGACAACTGGTCACCCGCCCTCACAATTGGCAAGGTCCTCCTATCCATCTGCTCCCTCCTCTCAGATTGCAACCCAGGTATGTTTGTATACTATTCTACAACATTGATTTCTCATCATAACTTTGTATCTCTACTCCGGTATATTACCCAGTATAGCTTCCTGTATGAGCTGCCGAAGGGATTATCGCATCAAGTATCAAGTATATTAATTTAACGTAATTATTAAACATCCCCATATAACATTAATTGTTGAACTGAAAAGAACCGCAGGATCTGAAGAAAGAATATCTCCCAGATCTCTAGAGCCAAGATGTACAGTTCTCAACATAAAGACTTCATCAATCAAAATAATACCCTCACCCAAAGTTCATGTAAGAGTAAATATTTATATTTGAAATATGATGAACAAATGTAAATATTATCATTTACCTTTTCAATAGACTAAACTTTTGCCCCATATACATGAAACAAAAATTCATGATTAACCCCCTGTCTTTTGTCATTGCTTTACGCAGTATTTGTCTAATGAAATTACAATAGCTCAGGTTTATTTCTGTAACCCTTATGAAATTGCTAGTAATGGACTTCTCCCGATTGTACTTAAAACGTTTGTTTATTGTTTTTTTCCCCCCTATGTTCTTTTACAGATGATCCGTTAGTCGGAAGTATAGCCACGCAGTATTTGTCGAACCGTGAGGACCACGACAGGATAGCCAAGCAATGGACGCTGCGGTTTGCGACATGACGCTGGAGAGGTCTGCTGAAACGCGGGCACAACTCTCACATCTTGTACAGTATAAACAAAGCAACAACAACATCAAACAAAGCCAGATTTTCTTAGAGTTGTCTCTTTAGCATGAACACTTGAACGGTATAGGGAGGCGAACGGTGTTCCTCTATCTTGTACAGTATAACAGAGAGGAAACATCAAACAAAGTCAGATTTGTCCTCTGACAGACTGTCTCTTTAGCATGAACAGTATAAAGCAACAACAGCGTTCCTCTATATTGTACAGTATAACAAAGAAAAAACATCAAACAGAGCCAGAATGTTCTCCTTGGAGACTGTCTCTCTTTATGCCCTAGTCCCACTATAGAGTATCTCCCTTCATTTCCTATCCGACCGAAATGCGGCGAAAATGGTCATTATCTCGCAAAATTTGAAGTTCCATCCGTTGCCCATCCACGCGAAAACAAGAGCCAAATTAAAAGTATCCTACTAGTCCGTTCCAAACTTGATCCACGTCATTTAGTTTTCCTGCCAGTATCTGCTAGTACCTTCTGGATAGGAAACGGATGGAGATACGCTAACGTGGGGCTAGGCTATTAGCATGAACAGTATGAAAGATCTGCTGAAACACGGGCACATTTCTCACATGTTGTACAGTATAACCAAAGCAACGACATCAAACAAAGCCATATTTCTACTTCTTTGAGACTCGTGACTGTCTCTTTAGCATGAACAGTATAGAGAGACAACCAGTGTGTCTCCATCTTGTACATTATAACAAAGAAGAAACATCAAACAAAGCCAGAGTTTCAAATATGTCTGTTGAACACTATAAAAACTTACTAGCAACAAAGATGGATCATAGTTGTCCTATTTCGTCTCTTTATCTTGAGCAGTTTAAAGAAGCACAATTCATAGTTGAAGATTGTTCTTAGAAATAACTTATTTTGAACAGTATGATGAAGCAGAAACAAAAACTGATTTAGATATATTATGTCAGTTACGGTTTCCTTATGTGTACAGTTGCACAAAGCTGAATTGGTGTCCATATGCGGGAATTTATTTTCATCATGGGAAAAATTGTCATCTGTCCCTTGAACAAAAGAATTCCTGTACCAAACAATACTTATGCCGAGTAAACAAATACAAACCTGGACATTTCTTCTGTTCGAATTTTACTGTATAAAGTTAGTCCAGAGGCCTGTTGCATTAAGGAGTTGCCATCAATCGCAAGTTGCGATTTAACACAAGTAAGAAAATGTGCGCATTTGAGCCAATCTGATTTGCATATTTAGGTCCATTTGGACCTTTAAGATTTCCATTTTTTAGGTGCATTTTTAGACTTCCAATTGAGTGCAACTTTTTATTTAATAACCGGGCCCAGATGTCTATTTTGTTTGTGTGTTTATAATATAGTTAACGACACAAAACATTCATACAGATTTGTTGTTATGTTTCTTTTAGTACGCAGTATCAAAACAGAAGTTAGTGGAGATTTTCTTCTTCTGTTCTATGCCAGAGTTGTCTACTACTAACCTCTATCTCATGTGTAGTATAAAAGTAAACAAAGTTAAGACAGACTATGTTTCTTAAATTTCCTTAATATGCCACTGGCAGACTGCATTATTCCCTCTGACTGTCCACTGAAGGAATGATGATATAAGCATTGTTTATTTTGATACATGTATGTCGCTACGATGTTTCACATGAAGATTTTACTGTACCTGTAGTACCAAATAATGCACACGTAAATATGTTCTTCACCCCTTAGGTATTATGTTGTTGGGTGCATGTACCTTTTGTATTAAATTTGGACCTTATCAGATCCATTTTGAAGTTGTTCATTTGCTATATTATTTTATGATATCTGTGTATAAGTGTATTTTGACACATTGACTTGCTTATTACCCCAAACGTATGTCCACAGATTATGTCAAAGACTTAAGTCTAAAGTGGTCTATCACACTTGGAATATAAATGCAATTCGCAAACAATATTGCAGAACCAATTTGCACTTGTGACAATTTCTCTCTATACAATATTTGTACGACACTTTAGTTGTTTCATATCTCTAACATGCTGGTGCTGTACTGGTTTTCTCCCAGCTTCTCTAAATTTGGCCATAATAACTTGCCCCCCAATTTTCTGTAAAATGTTACCAGTGGAGAAAAAAAAAAAAAAACATGCACAAAAGAAGTAGATTAATTTTCCCTTTTTAATCATTAACGTGGGTTATCTCATGAATTCATAATGCAGGGAATAATTTACCTCCTCAAATTTGATTAGCACTTTTAACCAATGGATAAATATTTCAAATGAAATTCTGTACACTTCTATGGTAGAAAACTGCTATGTATAGCAGTCATATTAAAAATGCATAGCAAATTGCGATGCGATACCAGGAAAATTATTCCCTGTAATGGCCATTTTGATTCTGCTTGTTATGGTTTATCCCATGTGCTGCAACTTCTATTCAAATCACAGTGTGATATTCTCGATTTGAAATTAACTGTATTAAAGTGAATCACAAAGTTGATTATGTTCAACTTGCACTAAAATTGATCTATTTGTTACTGGAAGTATTGATTATGTTTCCAAATCGATACTTCCAAATCGCATAATATTGTGTAAAAATTTAGAATTTGTCATTGCAAGATTTAAAATAACCATTTATTGATATCAAGTACGGTAATACGTAATTGTAATGTTAATTATAATGTTACTGTGTTTAAAATGCACATACACATACAGGTATTTGTACTTGTCATGTATGTGTGACCTGCACTTTATACATGTACATCATGCATTTTTACAAGTTCTAGAATTCTGTTCACACACTATCAGTTTAAAACATCACAAATACTTCTTGAATATTGTGTTAAATTAATTAATGTCATTATTATCAAAGAGAATGTGCACATAAATGTTTATTTTTCCTTTTCCTTTTGTGAATTTTGGCTTGTCTTCTGTCTTGGCAGAATATACAAATTATGGCATAATTATGAGACGAGTCTTTGAAACTGGCACTAGTTATGATTTCATCAAATATAGTCAAACCTGTCTTAGTGGCCACCTGTCTATAGCAGCCAACCTGCCTATAGTGGCAATCAAACATGATCCCTACAGAGATGAACACAATTATTGAACCTGTCTATAGAGGTCATGAATCTACAGTGGACACTTTTATTGTTTCCCTTAGGTGGTCACTATACACAGGTTTGACTGTACCATGTGTACCTTGGAAACAAATATTGCAATTGAAAATGTATGAACAATTCTTTTATGAACATACATATATGACAGGATCATTATGTTAAGGACAAAGTTTTTGGTGTTTTTTTGAGAAGTTATTGTTGCAAATTGTCAATCCTGTTCGTCTGCACAATTATATAAAAACAGGAGAAAAAATATCACAGTTTCACAGGGTAAGATGCATGCTTTACCATAAAAAGAGTATCTTGTGTAAATTTTGTTGATCTGTTATGAATATGTAATGTTAAAAATCTCAAATGATAGGTATGTAACTATGATTTTGTAATTTTTGAAGTTCTGAGCATTTATCAGGAAAATACTTGTACTGCATCAGTAAAGGTTTAATTATTCTTTTAGGACGACTGTTTTGGGGATCGGAAGACTGAGGAGTAGAACAAAAAGCAGTTAATTTTAAGAGGATTTTAGAATGTAAGATAAAAGTTTTAAATTAGATTTTATACTAGGCCAGAAAATTATCCAGTGGTGAAAGTTTTCTCCATTGCACAAAACGGAACGCATTTGCCGAACAAGAAACGGGCAAGAAACGCATACAAACGGATTGAAAATGTTGCTCTCCATCGGGTGTCCGTTAACCCTGGTGATATGTGATACAACAAGCTTAAATGGGATTCATAATGTTAAGTTCAAGGTACAGCTACCTCGCATTGAAAAGTAATTATCTCTGTCCCGATGACCAATGGTAAGTTGGTCACAAATTTTTATTGATTCTACCGTACCAAAAATATGAAAAGGATAAAAGGAGGGTGACATTCAAATGTGAAATATATATAAATATATATGTCCGTTGTTTTCAGGTGACCCATTGATACCGCAATGTATTTTTATAAGAATTTGTTAAATGAATGAAAAAGAGCAAAGAAAATGGGCTTTCGTCACTATTTGTCCATTTATTTCAAAAATATTTCCGGTCACTCTTCTAATGTTACGTTTGACAATTATTTTTTTGACTTTTCCTTCCTTTGGCCATTGTATTTCTATGCAGACATAGGTAATTTTGCAGAACCCTCACAACCATGCAGTAAAAATGTTTATGCTGTGTTAGTGGTACATACTGGTCACTCATACAGACATTACCATACTGTTGTGTGTAGCAGGCAATGTATAAACGATGCATTGGTTGGTGTCTGAAAATCGACTGTCAACATATGCATTGTCTATGTACTCCCTGCTACAATGAAATAGTGTGTATGGCTTGTAAATGGTCACACAACCTAGCAATGTAGTATGACAATTTACATCGTAGATGTGGTTTTGGTAAGGTTTTCAAGGTCAATTAAAGTTGCAAAAGGAACAAACACAAAGTGAGAAAGATATGAGGAGGGAAAATGTTGACTTTGCTTTTACTTGTTGTGTGTACACAATCATGTCAAAAAGAATTTTTTTCACAATGTAATATGTAAATGTAAAGATGTCAATATCATGTTATTACTTGTGTACCATGTAGAGAAATAAATGCACATGGACTATGAGTAAACAAATTGGTTTTATGTTTGTGTCTTTTGTCTTTTATTTGAATGACATAAAAATACAGTGTAACCTCATATAATGATGTCCTAAAGATCATGGTAATTACTTTGCCATATCAGGGCCCATATTCATAAAGCCCTGCTAGCTTAGCTCAATGCAAAATGCTGATTATGGGGAAATCTAAATTCGACCAATTATGATGAAACCCCTCAAATGCAGAGAGAAGCCATATTTTTTATTATAATGGATACAAACTCATCTCAGTATTATTAAAGGTCTTTTTTCTTGACATCAGAAAAAACGGTATGAAAACAAAAAATCTAAATTCACGCACGCAAACCTACAAACTTTACACGCCCATATTTTGGAGGACAGCTATTTGGCCTCTATAATTGCACAAACTATTTGTTGTTCAAGGAACTTGCTTTAATGATAAAAGAAGACACACATGCATGTACACACACACACATGCACATACTATTGGCATAGAACAAAGCTAACAAAGAATCTTCACACAAGATAATCCATGTTTGACCAAGATTTATTTCTGGAAAAAAAAACCACCATTCCCAAAATTAAATGCAGAAATATAACAGACTTATGTTTAATATCAACACTTGACAATATACATGTACATATATTTTGACATGGATAAAAACCTTATTCATTCAAAGTGAGAATAATGCATTTGAAATATGCACTGAAGCAGATTTTTGTCAACACACTAGAAAGGTTACCAGTCAATCATACACTGCTACAATGCAGAGCTGCCAACCTTGATCAACAAAAAAACAAAATGAAATGGCCCTCCCCCACCAATTTTTTGTAGAGAAAAATTAGAATTTGATGAATTATCATACAATCGCACATCGCGAGTGGGGCGATCTTCATAGCTTACTACATAGTTCGTGCACAAAATTAGACGATCAATTTGAAGATTGTAAACGTAAAAAACAAAACATAAACATTAAACTTCAAAAATCGTATTGCCGTAATTACATTGAAAATACCTAACAATTACGGCAAATTCCACCAGAAGTAGAAAAGAGGGGTATGGAGACATACAATGGGACATTGGAGGGGCATCGTATAATATTTCATACAATAATTCAACATTAAAAACAAAAACAAATATTCAAAAGATTTAAGAATCTTTTCTGTGGCAAGATATATAAACCAATGTTTACATTTTTAATATCAATTATATACAGTATACTTTTGTAATCCGTGGTGTGTTTTTGTGCTACCCTGTGCCAGTTTACCCTATTTAAATACAATAAGACCTCTTTATGAAGAGATCTTTATAATTATCTTCTATAACTAGGAACGTGTAATTTGACTGGTCTGGGTTAATGGTTATTTATAAAGTGCTATTCATGTGAGGATCATATTGCTTTACACTTTTATTATTAACCCCCTCAACGGATATACACTGCGATCATCCCTGCACATAAACAAAGTGCAGATTTTCCACTCCCTAGGGAGTATTCCAGCCAGTAGCCTGTTAGGCGCACAAAGTGCCAAGGTACCACATGTTATAAAATATGTTAACTACAACTTCTATGCAGTGTTAATGCCTATCCAGCACTCATGAATGTAAAATTGTGCAGAATAAAACAAGTGAATGCCCCCTTTTTCACAATACCAATACTATTTGTACAATTATGAAAAACACATTTTGCTGTTCTCAGTACAAATCTAATTTATTTCACCTAATAAAGGACTATACATAAATGTTGAATATGATACAAATCTTTCTATATAAAATGTATTTCAACAGTCAGAAACCTCTTTGCCAAAATTACATACAAAAAAAATAAATTCAATATTATTGCAACATCGTAAAGCTTTATAAATTATTGCCATTTAATACTTTCATACACCAAAGATAGGACCCAATGCAAAAAATAATACAAATTTACAGTAAAAAACAAACCATATTTGGACATCATCTGAATAAATTTACTAGTCGTGCCTAATTACACATTTAAACGAGCTGAGATCATTTTAATTAAAATGTCTACTCATCTACATCATTGTAAATGTAAACAAAACAAGACTGAAGCCCACCGCACACTGTACGATTTTGCCACGATTCAGCAGTCGTGCGACTGCGACCGGTAGTGTGACGTCACATACTTGCTCATTTGCACTCTTACACCCGAGTCGCAGAGCCAGTCGTGAGGATTTGACATGTCGAATCTTCATGACTAGTCGTGGCTCTTGATCGCAACGTTCAGCCAATCAAACAACAGTATTGCAATAATTACAATGTAGGCCAATGTGCGCGTCCAGCTAGCCTGCATGCATTGTACTTTTGTTGTTGCTATGACATCAAGCTAGTGCGCATGCACCAATCGTAGTGGTATAATCGTGCAGTGTGCTGTGCTGAGTCATATGACTGGTCGTACAACATGGCAATCTCCCGAGTCGTACGACCAGTCGGGTCGTATAGTGTGCAGTGGGCTTTATATACTTTATCACCTTATACCTACAGCACCAACATAAAATGCTTTTCCACATCATTACTGTTTCCCCCATATCAAAAATATATATATATACACAAAAGTTAATACCTAAAAACAAAACAAGAAATTAAAACGATAGGAAATTACTCATACATTACATACAAGTTTCCCCCACGAAAGAATGCCTTGGATGTAAAAAGAAAATCATTTGTCCGTTGAACGACCTGCAGAGCTGCCAGCCTTGATCAACAAAAAAAAAGAAGAACAGAACGAATTGGCTTAAAAATCAGAATTTGATGAATTAACATAAACAAATTTACCTTAGGCCATGAAAATTAAATGGTTGGATTGGCGTAACCCGCCCGCCCCTAAAAATACCGGCGCTGATGCACGCCGACCCTAGAGGTTTTTTCTGAATTTTTTTATTTTTTAAATAATTAAAAAAAAAAAAAAAAAAAAAAATAATTGCAATAGAATTTGCAATTGCAATGTGTTATGTGTGTGTTTTTGTGTATTTGTGCGAAAAAGAAAAAAAAAGAAAAAAAAAGAAAAAAAAAAATCTACCGACCTACCCTAATTTTTGGTTGCCCGTTACACCAATCAAACAAATTTTTTTTTTTTGGCCTTATTATCAGAAAAGCACAGAAATTGCACATCGCCAGTGGGGCGAACTTCATAGCCTAATACATACTTCGGTTTATGCACAAAATTGGACTATCCATTTTAAGATTGTATATTCAAACAGTGTCGGTACTGGTGCTCATAACGGGCATATTATATATTACAGTGTTTGCATGTTGTCTCTAAATGTTTTAAACCATTCAAACGTAATCAAACTTCAAAAATCGTACTGCTGTAATTACATTGAAAAAACATCAACAATTACAGGCAAAAACGGAATGGTTGGCAGCTCTGGACCTGTATTAAATGAATGTCCTTCATCCGATTACATCCTTCATATTGAGGTCACCTGTCTACAGTGGCCACTTCACACTTCCCGTAGATGGTCACTATACAACAGTTTGACTGAACAGTGTTATTGAAACTGTCAATGGGCTTCACCTGTCTACAGTGGCCACTTTCCTTGCTTCCCTTTATAGGTGGTCACTATTCACAGGTCTTACAGCACATTGTTACTAAACCTGTTTACAGTGGCCACTATTCTTGTTTCCTTTTGGTGGTCACTAACATGCACCAGTTTGACCGCCTTAATTTCATGAGGGCATGCCTGGTGGCTTCAAATTGGTGCTGCGAATTCAAGAAATTCAATATTGGCATCCTGGACATGCTTCCGCTTCGGTCAATAATCGGCAACGGGAAATCATCAGCACTCAAAATTTGTAAAATCTCCATCCAGGTGTACTCCAAATTGTCCAAAACTATGCACTTTCTGCTGGAATGTAAGTTGTTCTGTGATGCCTAAATAAAATCACCTGATGTTGCCGATTTCACTTTGAAAAATCAGTCATCGGGATAATGGTTCAATATCGGTGTAGGATGCACCTGTGCACAAATATTGCAGCACTACTTCTCGTCTCTTTTCATCTGTTCAAACCTCTCATGAAGTCCATCAAAGTCAACCGATGATCCTCCGAAGGTGCTGGCCGGAGGGGTGGGTGAGAACGCATCTACCTGGTTACCCCAGTCACTATTGAAAGGATATTAGAAAGTAGGGAAAGAAATTATCTATTTTTTATGTTATCTATAGATGCAAAAAATATCAGTCAGATAGGAAAGTACATGTATTACATTGTATAATCATTTACGTATCAATTCTTGCATAATAATCTGTGTAAATTTCATGACAAACAAGACATGCACTAGCTTTAATGATACAAGCAAACAAATATTGTTCAACAACACCCTTTCCCATGTCAGGCAAGTGAAATCAAGACTTGGCAAGTTTTGGTGGCCCCTTAAAGGGATCTAGTAACTTTGTTGACATGTGCAAAAAGTGATAAGTGGTTGATACAATGTATATTGTTGTTACCGGTATCTGATATGTCCACAGGGTGTTGTGTGGAAATCTCAAGTCAAATGGACTTAATATGGCCGAGTAATGAGCAAAAATGCAAAATGACATTAACGATCCATTGGATAATTTGACATCTGAATACTTCAATCGTAAATATCTTTTTAACGAAAGGGAAATTTGAAAAAACGAAACCTGTCCCATGCTTTTTTTGTTAATAAGAATACAACAAGGTATGAGGGAACCGCTAGAATTGCAATTGGGTTTTGAGGATTTGGACAATATTACTAAGTCCCTTTAATTGGATTAGAGTGCCACAAAGCAAGAATAACTTTTAAAAATACTTTTGGTTGCTCCATTGGGCTGCTTCAAATTTGTTAGTGGTGGCGCAGAGCTTATATTCGATGGAGGATGGGCCAGTGACAATTTCAAGCCCAACAGTTAAAGGGACTTAGTAACATTGTCCAAATCCTCAAAATACACTTGGAATTCTAGCGGTTCCCTCATACCTTGTTGTATTCGTATGAACAATAAAATCATGGAACAGGTTTCGGTTTTTCAAATTCCCCTTTCGTTAAAAAGATTTACGATTGAAGTGTTCAGATGTTAAATAATCCAACGGATCACGAAAACCGTGTACCAAGTGAGTGCAATGAGTTTGTGAACATCACTTTGCATTTTTGCTCATTACTCGGCCATAAAACGTCCATTTGACTTGAAATTTTCACACGATACCCTGTGGACATATCAGATAACAACAATATACATTGTATAAACCATTCATGACTTTTTGCACATGTCAACAAAGTTACTAGATCCCTTTAAGTATTGAGGTTTCACCACATCCCTGCTAATGTTCTGTTTGTGTGTGTTTGTGTGTTTTACATGCACATAATTTACTCAGTCAAAAGGAATGAAATTATTAGTATAGGGTGGTACAGCCAAAATTTCATGTTCAACAGACAATAACCTATCTAATTCTACTGATATCAGTGGTTGCAAACCATACCAAAACTACTCTTACCCATTTTCTGCGACATTAGTCCTGGCGTTCCGGACCAGTTTGGCAACCCTTGACTTCTCAGACTTCGCCATCTGTTCGGGGAGATTCCCGTCCAGGGTGCGAATGTTCAGATCCACATAGTGCAGGCTCTGTAAAGAAATCACAGAAATTGGCAACATTAATACATTTTTTTATTTGTCTAATTTTCAGTTCATAGAGAATAGCACTGTCTCTGAACAAAAATCACATAACATTTGCAACATCAATTATCAGTTCAGTTATTTTTTATTTTTTGTATTCATAGTATTCATCTGTACAGAAATAACAGAATTAATCAAATTGGCAACATGAGTTCAGTTATTGTTTAAAAAAAAAAATTTATATAACATATTGCTAGCTCTGTAGAGAAATAACATAACTAATCAATTGGCAACATGATAGTTACACTTTTCAATTCAAAGAAAATAACATAAATAATCAATTGGCAACATAATAGTTACACTTTTTAATTCAAAGAAAATAGCAATGGCTCTGCACCGATATAATCAAATTAGCAGTTCATCAGTTCAGTTCAGGGAATGTTGAAATGGAAAGTCTGTTGAACCTACATGTATCTCTAGGTTTGAACACAAAATCAAATAAAAATCTCATAAAATTTCAATCAAATTAGAATATCACAAGTGATGAAAATATATAAGGTCCTTACAAAAGCGCAGGAATCAGATCAGCTTGAAAATCATTAAATTAGCGACATGAAGGGATAGAACCATCAGAAGTAAGCGGTATGTATGATCAGGTCTATCTTACCACCAATTTCTTGACCACTTGCCGGTAGTCAAGCTTGCATGCGAGATGTATGGGTGTCAGCCCCTCGTAATTCTGCACATTGACGACTGACGTGTCCTTAGCGAGTAGGAGGAGAAGAATCGCAAGACCAGCTTTCTTGTCTGAGCACTGGACTGCACGATGAACTGCAGTCGAGCCATCTAGGTAATTCGTTGCACACACGTGGTTGATAGTTGAACCTATAAGGGGAAAAGATGATAAATGGATGAGAAATGACTCTCTAAAATTACACCAATAATATTACTGTCTGTGGCAAGTAAGAGAAGGAAAATCGCGAGGCCAGCTTTCTTGTTCGGACTGCAAGATAGGAGAAAGAGATAACAAATTGATGAATAATTACTGATGAAGAAGTGTCCTTAGTAAGTCAGAGGAGAATCGCAAGATCAAACTTCCTGTACTAGCACTAAACACTGAGTCAATATGAAACAAGTTTGTAATTGATCCGTCGACTAGTTCTAGAGATATCACGAGAATGAAAATACGACGGTTGATCAGACAACATGAAAACATAACAGCTCCAGCCACTTTGTTGGCCGAGGAATCAAACAATCAAAAGCTGAATCAGGTGGGGGAAAAACACACATCCTCCTTATGACTAGATGTACTCTAAAGTGGCATGCAGTATTTTAATCTGCTTCAACTATGATGCAAGAAAAAATAACAGCCATACTACCATTCGCCTCGGAAGAAGATTCTGTGAGAGTCAAAAGCTCAGACCCTTTTTTTACTCTTATTTTATCACATAGGCATTTTTTACAGTGAATAAGCAAACAACAAAAGATTACTCGGCTCAGTGATTTCTATAGCTTTTCATCAGTAATCTTCTCTGTCCAAGCCAGTTTAGCTGAAGAAGCAACCTGGATAGGTTGCAAAATTGTTCTTCTCCACAAATAGTAAGTCCATTTGCTAAGATTCAATTTCAAGTTCTCAGCAGTCTTTTTCGTCATTCATTTCTTAGCCATTATTACCCTTACAAATTCTATTTTAAAAATGTTATCTTTTTACCTTGGTAGATGTTTGGTCGAGATGGTTGTCCGAGGGTCAGATATATCTCGCTCATAGAGGGCGTCCTAACATGTTCACCTCTGCTGAACACATTGTCGTTGGAAGAGGAATGCCTTGATCGCGATGATGCCCCCACAGAAAATTCTGGATTGAGAGAAATCAATACAAAACGTTATTGTCATTGTTTTTACTTCAATAATCAACATCATCATTATCATCACTATACAATCCTAAAATATTGTTTGCCTCTGATGTTAATGATGTAGAGGGATGGAGAAAGTCTTGATCGCACTTGCTGCTGTGAATTCTGCAAACACAAGCTATTTTTGCTATATAATGAGGCCCTGTGACCTTTGACCTCATGACCCCAAAATCTAATCAGTTCATTGGCAACCCAAGATACATACATGAACCAAGTTTGGTGAGAATCCGTCAATCGGTTCTTGAGATAACGAGATCACAAGCTATTTTTGCATAATAATGAGCCCTGTTACCTTTGACCTTTGACCTCATGACCCCAAAATCTAATCAGTTCATTGGCACCCCAAGATACATACATGAACCAAGTTTGGTGAGAATCCGTCAATCGGTTCTTGAGATAACGAGATCACAAGCTATTTTTGCATAATAATGAGCCCTGTTACCTTTGACCTTTGACCTCATGACCCCAAAATCTAATCAGTTCATTGGCACCCCAAGATACATACATGAACCAAGTTTGGTGAGAATCCGTCAATCGGTTCTTGAGATAACGCGATCACGAGAACGGGACATACGGACAGACGCATGTACGGACAACCCGAAAACATAATGCCTCTGGCTACTTCGTTGCGGAGGCATAAAAATATGACCTCATATTCACCTGTGTCTGTAAGGCTCATGAGAGATGACGTTCGTATCGACGCCAGACTTGGTGCATAGCGCAATCCTGAAAACAAGCACATTCATTGACTTAAATTAATCAAATGTCTCCTGGATTGATTGTCATAAGGTAAGTTTAGATTTGCATTTTCAAATGTACAACTTAGTACAGAAGATTAAAAAGTAGACTGATAAGAGAACACAGAAAATAGCACAGTTGTAACAAAATCACTAGAATATTTGATTTGCGTCAAAAATGATGAGAGAAAAAGTGGCACTCAATGCCTTAAAATTCATGATAATGAAGATCGTGCCTATTTATTTAAATACACAAGGTAAGCGCATTGCTGGCCACACTGTAACACAAAATCAATAACAATTTTGACTTGAATACATGTGTCTGTTCCTGAAAATTAAATCACAGAAAAACACAAAATTTGTCCTTTTTCAACGTGGGATGCTTGGTCATTCTTGGTTATGTGTAAACGAAAAAACAGAAAATGTTACCTGCACCTTATTCAATCACAGTACACTTTGATCTGTTAAACTTCATTGTGCAGGGCTCTGCACTCGCACTGGCCTGGGGCAAGTAAAATTGCACTTTGGGCCAGCAAAAATGTACAAAAGTCATATTTTGGTGGCCCTATCGGGCAAGCAGATTTTTAACCCGACATTGACCAAATTGGAAAAATCTTGTTTTCTTCCATGTCATTTTTCATCTATAATCACATGTTTGATCAGGAAAGAGTGATATTTTACAAAGTAGAGAGTTTACTCATGAAATACAATTTTCAGGCCAGTAATTTTTCTTTAGGTCCACCAGAAAAGGGGAAGAAATTATTTCACTGGCTTGACCGGGCCACTGAAAAAAAATGTAAGTGTGTGGAGCCCTGCATTATGTATTAAATTTGACTTGCTCATACATGTTACTGAATAAGGGAACCATCTCACAACATCTTATTTCCAATACAAATGACAATTTCTCTTCCAAATAATCATATGGTTGTAACAAAACAATTAAATGACATAATCTCACAACAATATTCAAAAGGAATCTGATAAAACAAAGCATTCACACAAGCAATTAAAAATCAATTAATAAAGGCTTAAACATGTATTGCCGCAGCCAATAATAAAATGGAAATGCATTTCTCTAGTGCCAACATGCACAGTCCTCATTAAATTGTAACAGTATAACAATTATGAATATACGATGCAAACGAAAACAATGCACTAACCTATCAAGTCATTAGACAACTACACAATGATACAAATGAAAAGAAAACGTTTGGTACAGAGCAAACATTGCTAAATATTTGTCATGCTCGGATCTTGCAAAACAAGCAAACAGAACTGTTAACGTATAATGAGGATGTTAAAATGCAATATATATATTATACGATAAATTATATAATAATATTAATATACAACAGTAAGACAATAACAAAGAAGCACATGCAACATTCAATCATCAAGGGTACCTTTCTCTTCTGAAATTGAAAGTAGTCTTGCACGAAGTTGCGCTAAAGATTTAGAACATAATGCAGGGTTTATAGAGGCATGAATAACATTTATATATGTATATGGTTTTTGTGAATAGTCCCAGCTTCAATGGCTCGTATTCACAAAGGAGGTTTGTACAAACCCTGGTTCAAACCGCGGTTTACATCTATGGAATGCCAATTGTAAACTGATGGAGAGAGAATGTGTACCATCAACATTGTTAACAAGTAAGGAATTTACATTCTCTCTCCATCAGTTAACAATTGGCATTCTATAGATGTAAACCGCGGTTTGAACCATGGTTTGTACAAACCTCCTTTGTGAATACGGGTCAATATTTGTAAGGACCAGTCCTATGCTGTAAACTTCAAAATGGTACTAAATTAAAATTACCACATGAAATTGTACTGCACTATTCTGCCCGTTTGTATGACTCAAGGGCTTGTTTCAAGGGTCTTAGCAATGTACGTTGTCAGACGAGGAGCTAGGAGGCAATTATCTCCGCGTTCAGACCCTAAGGCCCGTATTCACAAAGGAGGTTTGTACAAACCCCGGTTCAAACCGCGGTTTACATCTATGGAATGCCAATTGTAAACTGATGGAGAGAGAATGTAAATTCCTTACTTGTTAACAATGTTGATGGTACACATTCTCTCTCCATCAGTTTACAATTGGCATTCCATAGATGTAAACCGCGGTTTGAACCGGGGTTTGTACAAACCTCCTTTGTGAATACGGGCCATTATAGCTTTTGAATTTCTAACGGTTATCGAAGCTCTGTGCGAAATGTGAAGATAATTGCACACTAGCTCCGCGCCAGACCATGTACATAGCCAAGACTCTTTCATGGAACAAGCCCCATAGTAATAACCAATACCTTTTGAAGAGTACTTTGAATAAAAATAATGTTTTGGCTTAAATATAGACTCCATGTGATGATGTTGTTACTCTTGTCGACGCCAGCATCATACAGGTCACCAGCTAGTAGGGTCTCAAAATTAGGGGCAGCTGTGCGCTTGTAAGAAATGGTTTGCTTACAAGTTACTAACCTTGGGGGAGGGGGAGGGGGAAGGGGATGAGACATTACAAATATCCCTCACCTCTAGAATAGTTATTGTGTTTAATTCATTTGGGCTCGAAAAAGTACACTCACATTAATACATCCCCTCATGATTTTACTTTTCACGCTTCATGCTTACCAATAACATGGGGTGCACTGAAGTTATCCCTTACCTCAGAGTTGTTGTTATCTAGTGTTTCTGTGCCTGACATAGGGTTAGCCCTAAAAGAAGCATCGAACACCCCCCCCCCCCCCCCCCCCATAAAAAAATGAATGAATTGTCCCTCTGCTTACCACTGGCCTGGGGTGGACCAAAGGTATCTCTCGCCTCTGAGTTGTTATCTAGAGTCTCTGTGTCTGAGACGTAGGGGCGTTGCGCCCTTGTGAGGCCTCTGGCAGCCCTCCCCAATCCACTACCCTGTGTTCCGGTATGAAGGGGCGCCAGCTTCTTCAGTCTCTCGAATGCTGTGTTGGTGTCGGAGTCGCTCGAATTATCCTGAAATCAAGCGTGAAAAAATAACTTGTTACTTTTTACTTGTCAAAACATTATCATAATTTTACCTGACTTCTCAAAGTGATGTTTAGTCCCCAAAAGCTGGAAGAATATAGAAAATATGCAGTAACTAAAGACAATATCTAGCTTACTATTTTTGCATATACATGTATAATGAGCCCTGTGACCTTTGTATATATATGTGACTGGCTATAGCAAAACCAGGCACATGTCTGTAATTTATGTTTTGAAGAAAAGGTAATTTCAAGTTCACACAATGTGTGTGAAAGACGTACAATTGTAAAATAAAAACAATCAATTCTTTGCCATTTATTGACCAATTAGTAAGAACATAGCATCAAATGAAAGCTTATGATGAGGCCTTTCTAATGGTATGAAAATCTACATTTTGATTTTTGCTACAGCCGGTCACATATATAGGGGCCTATCATAGGCCTTTTATTTACATCCATTTAAAAACATCAAACAACAATCAATAAAATAAAAAACGAACCAACACAAAACTAGGCAGACAAAGTAGCAATAAAATAGAATGGATGTCTTTGACTTTATGACCCCAAATTCCATCCGTTCATTGGGTCCTCAAGGCATTTACTGTACATCTACCTAGCTTGATGGAATTCTGTCCAAAGGTTCTTGATATATCATGATCACAAGAACGGGACAGAGGCATGAATGTAGAGACAGAGGGACAAACCAAAAACATAATGCTTCCAGCCAATTCATTGCAGGTGGCATAAAAAGTAAGAATTTGTTAAAATTATATTTGATTCTTTGTTAATATTTTTAACCATTTCCCCTTTTTTCATCTTTCTACTTCTTTCAATATTATGGGTTTATTGGATCTGATCATCAGTTTTCTAATCTGATATCTAGTAATACTGCTTGTTGGGAAGAATCTATGCAGACATCAACTAAATCGCTAAATGCTAGCAATCTGGAGGACTTCGGTTAAAATTCCAGTGAAAAACTTTTTTCTTTGTTAAATTTATATTATATATTTCTAGTCATATATTTCACTAGGGATCAAGCACGCATTTTAAATATCTCCTTTTAAATATTGTTTTTATCTTGTCTTTAACCAAAATCTAGAGCTCTATTTTTCTAACCTGATATCTAGGAGTACTGGTTGTTAGAAAGACCCCATGAAGAGCTGGGTGTAATGCTGATGAGTCTCTCATATCAATATCACTGAAGTCTCCTGATTTGTTGAATTTCATACTTGATTCTTGTTGAATATGATATTTCACTATTCAGGGGTTTATTTTATCTCAACATCAGTTTTCTAAACTGATATTTGGGAGTTCTGGTTGTTGGATAAAAGCCATGCAGAGATCAAATAAACTGCAACATATTGAAACCAATAGTAACTTAATATTCAACTAGGAATCAATTTGGTTGGTATTGTCTTCAACCAAAAAACTGGCTCTAGTTTTCTAACCTGATTTCTGGGAGTACTGGTTGTTGGATAGAGGCCATGAAGAGCTGGGTGTAATGCTGACGTGTCTCTCGTATCAAAATCACTATAGTCCCCTGATTCTGCAAAGTCTGATGAATCTATAAAAATAAAAATCATCACAAAAACAACATCAATATATGACACCCATTTAGATAAACATTTCTCTTATAGTATGATATATTGACAATGACCTTGAAGATGTCTTGTTTACCCTTCTAGAAATATCACTGAAGTTATAAAATCACTCAATAAACTCTGCAGATCCTGAAAATTGTACACATTTGGATAATGACAACTTCACCATTACAGCAGATACAAAACCAACCCTAAATTTACCGAACAGACTTGTTCCACATAAGGCTGTTACACTGATACTAAACTGGGTTCCAAAAGAAACTTATCACTTCTTCAGAGCGACACACATTAAAATCTAAAGCATAAAAATGAATCATAATTGGGCATAGATTAGCTATAATATTCCTCAGCATGCACATCTAAACAAAATTATGTTTGCTTTAGTCAACAAAGAATAAAATAAGGTGAAATTGCAAGAGGTAATTTTTCAAAAATCACAGAAACTGCTCGCCTTCCGGGCACGAAGCTCGGTACGGACAATAGCCAGCCTGGTGGTTACATAACCCGCCTTTGACGTTGAATGAATAGCTATTGAAAGTTCTGAATAGACCGCCTTTCGTGGATGTTCGCAGCGAGCAGTTTCTGTGATTTTTGTAAAGTGACATGTAGGGATTCCATCGCATTTTTCTCTTTTTTGGCAAAAGCAACCTTTCAATTTGTCAGATATGCTTCATAAGGAGAATGATAGCTTATCTGTGTCTAAATATGATTCAATTTGATGCTATGGATTTTAGTGAGCGTCGCTCTGAAGAAGTGATAAGTTTCTTTTGGAACCCAGTTTACTTATCATAACGATTACTTGTTTCTACATCTACATGCAACAGTTAACTATCAGTTTTACAAGAAACATTCACTTACTATTTCTCCTACTGGTTCCTGGTGAGCAGGATTCCAAGAAGGTCCCTGAATCACTGTCCGAGTCCTGTCTCCATCGCATAGACCTGCCAAATTGAAGAGAGGGAATAAGATCTATAATCAGAGATGTGTTTAATCCATTAGAGATGATTTGACTTGGGTAAAGCACCACCCTGAGATACCTTGCCCCAAAGCCCCTAATGGATAAATCACAAGATGGAAGTAGATAATCATTACGATGATTATTATGGTGATGATGGTTAGAAGAATGATGATGAGGCCACGACAATGATGATGATGATAAATGAAGAAACTAAATGACAATGAAATGATGATTATGTCAAGGATGGTCATTATAATGATAATGATGCTGATAAAGATGATATTAATAATAATGATGATAGTGTTAAAAAGGATGACAATGTTGACATAACAGATTGAGTTAAAAAATATAATTAATTTTTGTAAAAATTAATGTTCGAGTTTCTTACCTTTCAAAGTCTCTGATCTCCTCTTCAGTGTTCTGTACGGCAGTTTCAAGCAGGAATTTAACCGCCTCCACCCTTCCATTGAGGCATGCAGTCATCAGAGGCGTGTCTCCGGCCTTGTTGCGCAGATTGTGATCAAACTTGGGCTGAGAATGGAAAACAAAATGAACAAAGTAAGACAAAATGCACATTCTGTATAAATCAAACTGAGACTGAAATATAAAACCCCACATTTTCCTATCACCCATCCATCAATTAATACATCAATTTACTACTTAATTTGCTTTACAAGCATTAATATGAAAACAAATATAATCTTTACACATATTAAAAATACACAAATTGTCAGACCACACAATGTATACAAATTTCCACTCCCTGGGGAGCATTCCTCACCTGCCACATCCTCTTGAGCTGCTTGATCCTCTTCCGATCCTTGATGGCCAGCATGATGCGCTCCGTCCGGTTCTTCCGGTGTCTCTCGATCAACGCCTGCACCCCTTCGTACTCCAGACACCGGTATAATCGCCCCTGTTGATCCACTAGCGCTGTACTGGCTCCATTCTCCAGAAGCATTCGTACTATGCTGCTATAACCTGGTGGGAGTAAACAAAGGAAATGATGAAGTAAGAATGAATATGTTCTGTTGAAGAAATGGTTTTTAAAGAAGACTTAGTGTCTTTTGATCAACGCCTGCACCCCTTTGTACTCCAGAGATCGGTAAAAACCGCCCCTGCTGATCCACTAGCGCTGTACTGGCTCCGTTCCCCAGAAGCATTCGTACTATGCTACTATAGCCTGAAGGGAATTAAAAAGTCATGAGCATGTTGAAGAAGTGTTAAAGACGACTTAGCGACTTTTGATCAACGCCTGCACCCCTTTGTACTCCAGACACCGGTATAATCGCCCCTGTTGCTCCACTAGCGCTGTACTGGCTCCATTCTCCAGAAGCATTCGTACTATGCTGCTATAACCTAAAGGAATTTAAAAAGGGACATTGTTAAATGAAAATCTGTATCTTTTGTGGAAGAACTTGGTTTGAAAAAGACTTTTAATTTCTCTTGTAGGAACTCCAGATTTCAATGAATGAATAAATGACCAACCGATTGACTACTGTACAGTGTATATAATTTATTAAATAACTGAATAACTGGATGAATGAATGAATGACTAATCGATCAACTAATCAATTGATTGATTGATTGAATGAATATATGATTAAATTAATAAATGAATAACTGAATAACTGGATGAATTAATAAATTAATTATTAAATGAATGAATAAATAAATGTATCATTCAATCAATCAACCACCCAACCAACAAACCAACCCTGCCAACCAACCAATTTATTAAATAGTTCTCACCTTTCGTTGCAGAAAGCTGCAAGGCGGTGACCCCGACCTTGTTGACCTTGTTGATGTCGATCATTGGCCGGTTTTCATTTGGATGGCAGTAGTTGAGCAGATAGCGTACAATCTCTTGCAAACCACGAGAGCATGCTACATGCAGCAGAGTTGAAAGAGTTGTAGAGTGCACTCTGCACACGTCCCCTCCATACTACATAAGAGATGATATTGAATATATACAGTATATTACTTCACAAATAATTGGTAAAGAGGATTTATCTTTATAATTATGATACAATTTCAGTGATGATAGAAAATCAAGAATCAAGACAGAATCTAAATTGAATTACCTGATGATGGGAAAGATATCATATCAAAATGGCTGTTTCTGACAGCCATGTACATCATCCAATCACTGGTTCCCATTAGATGGTTAACCTCATCCCCCTCTCCTAGTGTACAACCCAAAAAATACACGGGGGCGACGGGCGATTCGCCCCCGAAACCTTTGAAATCGCCCCCGTAAGCCACGGCACAGGGGCGGAAAAAAATAATCATTCTGCATGATCGGAAAGCCCCAGAAACGTACCAAACATGGCATAATCGGATAGGTCACATCATGATAAATATTGATAATCATTTATTAAACCCATGAGCAGTGTAAACGATGTAAACAAAAATAAGAGCCCCTGTGAGCCCCAAAATAGCCCTCGTGAATAATTTCACGAGGGCGTTTTTCTCCCTCAAAATTTTAAAAATAGCCCTCATGAAAAAAAAAGTATTTTTTTGGTTGCTAGTGTACATGCACAGCAAATCATTTTGGCATTTTAATTTCCTCCGGTCATCATTGAAAAGATTACTGGTCCACAATAAATAGATTATTACCTGCTGCAGTAGTTTGATGACTTCAAAATGGCCGTTTCCGACAGCCATGTACATCGGCCAATCGCTGGTCCCAGTTAGAGGGTTAACGTCATCACCCTCTTCCAATACGCAGTAGATCTTTCCGGCGTTTCCGTTCATAGCACACTCGAAGAGCATCGGGTTGACGATCTCTCGCTGGCGTCTCCTCACGGCTGCTCGGACAGCGTCCAGGATACCTTGCTCATTTGAAAGGCGTTCAGCTTCAGCGAGACCCTGGTGCAAGTAATAAAAGTGTTTGCAAACATTATCATCATTACTAATACTCACCATATTCACCATATCTATCAATGTCAATATTGCTATCATAACCATGAACTGAATCATTATTATTATAACCATTAACCTCATCATCATCAGCGTTGCCGTTGCCTAAATCCCCATCACTATCTTCTTGTTCATCTTCATCACCATCACCAATCACCACCACCACCTATTCCATCTTCTCTACCAACAAAATCTTCATCATCTTTTAATTAGTTCACATTCAAATATTTAGTAATCTGTCTATCTCCAGATATTTTTTAATTAAAAAAACAAACTTACATGCAATCCCTCTGATGAATCCAAAATGGCACGCACGCTATCCACATGCCCGTTCATGCACGCGTAGTGAAGCGCTATCCTTCCTTTGATGTCCGAAATGGACGGCAGTGCATCGTGGGATAGAAGCGTCTGAATCACGTTGCCGTTACCGTCCATCGCTGCCATTACCAGGGCTGTTCGACCAGTCTGGATAAAAACAATAAGAAAATCATAAAAATGTTAAGGAAACTTTGTAATGAAGGATAAATTGATTCAACAATTAAATTCATCAAGGGATAAGACCTTCAATAACAAGTGTTGCCTACAATAAAAAACTAAAAAACAAACAGCCTCGGTGAGGGTGCACTGTCTGGAGTTTCCTTCATATAGATAATAAATAAATATACGACCGACCAAGAAACCAACCAACCAATCAATCAAGTACTGTATAAGCTGTTAATTTCGCGAGGGTTTTATTTTCGCGAATTTCGCGAATCACTACCAAAGCGCGAAATTAACAACACGCGAATATATTGGCATGAACTCATGTCAACTTTTGCCACGATGAAATAAGAACGCAATTATTACCGAACGCTGTATTTTGCGCTATACCCCTCACCCACGGAGACAGTACTGTACAGTTCAACACTAATATCACGTGCATGTGCTTATCAACTGATATAAAAAGAAGGATGTGGCATAAATGCAACATGGCGCCAAATTTACTTTGTAAACTCCTGCTGGTAGTACTACTAGCGTGTACCTTGTCTGTATATATTTTACCAATCCATTGATACTATAGATCGGTGCATCACACCCGCCGTGTGATCAAATAAACTTAAGATGGCGGCATATTCACGTCATACTCGCGCCTGTCTTGTCCATTTGTAATTCACAAATATGCTATGAATGTAACATCCATTAAGACTATATATCGGTGCATAAACACGCGCACTTTCTCCGTGCGCTCTAATATCAATACTAATTGACTTTCGTGCTTGAATCAATCTCCCATATGTTTGCATGTTCCCGTCAGCGGCACGACGCCCTGCGATGCCGTCTACATGGTCTATGGCAGTAGCTACAGATACAGAGCGCAATACAGACAATGCGTAACGATAGACTTGTACAGTATTCAGCTCTATACTGGATGCGAAACATTATTTATTAGTACGATAATCGCCATTCGCGGGACAATGCTTCTAGTTCCTATAAAGCTTATAAATCATATTTTGACCGAAACTGAGGTAAAATTTGTGTACATTTTAACAATATTTCCGTAGAAATTACATTATGTTATGTCGCCGTTATGATAGAATACAAATTTGTTAAAATGGATTTTCTTGTGCAAAGTACACATCATTTTTGTCATATTCTAATTTCTGTGCGATGCTATTTTCTCACAGGGCCGGCAGATCGCGAAATTAACAACTCGCGAAAATGTCTGAGACCCTCTCATTCGCGAAAATATCTGTACGCGAAAATATTGGCGTATACAGTATAGATGAACTTCATTGTACTTACGCAGTAATGCTGTGCGTTGATGGGACTCTTGTTCTCCTTGAGTAGTATCCCCAGATTGTCGCATCGGTTGGCCTTCGCTGCTGCCATGATGAGGGTCAACCCTTCACTGTCCACATTGTACTGGTCACTCAGCTTGACCCTCTGGTCATTGGGAGCCAAGTTGCCCTGAAATTGAGAATTGTATGTAATTGAATGAAAAAATAGAATAAACACAAATGATTATACCAGGGCTCGTCACGCCTACCACTTGCCCCACAGACTGGGGCAAGTAAAACCTGTTGACCTTAGCTGCGGCCATGATGAGGGTCAACCCTTCACTGTCCACATTGTACTGGTCACTCAACTTCACCCTCCGGTCATTGGGCGCTAGGTTCCCCTAGAATAAAAACAGATTTGTACAAACTTCCATTTACTATCCATGTTTGTGTTATATTTATAGTGCTCTGCATATTTATACTTAGTTTGATCGGGTTTCCCTGACATAATGAAAAGCTTTGCATAAAGAAGATTCTTAGCTGCGGCCATGATGAGGGTCTACCCTTCACTGTCCACATTGTACTGGTCACTCAACTTCACCCTCCAGCCATTGGGAGCGAGGTTTCCCTGAAATTGAGAATTTTATGCAATGGAATGGAAAATAAAGATTTTATAAACTAATAATTATAAGTACTGTAGTCTTGAGACTCCACTTAATAGGTTAGCATTTTAAGGGGTACACTTGTTAAATAGACAGGATTTGGCCAAACATTTTGTAAAGGAACTTTCTACCACTTAATCAGGTATGTACACCTGTTTAAGGGGGTAAACTATACCTTGCACAAGACTACCCAACTAAGTCGAGACTACACACAGGTTTATTGTACTAGCATTTCTTCTTTCATATTCCTCGTCGTAATAGATTTGTTTCTTTACGCTCGGCTTGAATCTCAAGTCATTGGGGGTCAGGTTTCCCTGAAACGTAATACATAATAAACAGATATATGCCATCTCCCAGGTACACTTCTTGTTAGAGGGAAGATCAGAAGAATAGATACTAGGACAGACGGACATAACTTTGAGGAACAGGAAATCAATATGAATAGTTAGGTCAGTTACCGTGCACACAAGTTGTCTTAGGGTCATGCTCCGTTGCTGGCGCAGACTACTCAAGAGATCCCGGCACTCGTGGTTATCGCAGCGCAACGCAATGTCGTCGGGACGAAAGCTGAAAGTCTCTTCGATGTTCATGTCAGCTCCTCTCTTTATTAGGCAACTATATAGATATAAACAAAGCAAAAGTTGCAATTATAAGTATTAAAATCATCCTGGTTACTAAGGTTTCATAATGTTGCTACAATATAATTTCTTGATAATTTCTTGGTTTTGATATTATAACGTCAGCTCCTCTTTTTATCACGCAGCTATAGATATAAGCACTTAGCAAAATTTGCCATATGAAGTTAATTATCCTGGGTATTAAGCTTTCATAACTACTAATATAGCTTCTTGGTAATTTCTTGATTATAATGTTGCATCACACCATTCATAGACATTATGGAAACAAGTACTTCACTAATGAGCGATTTGTATCAATTTTATGAGCATCGGTTATTATTTGTCAAGTGTATGCCTTTGTTAACATTATGCCACTATAATACTATGCAGATATATTCTTTTACTGTATCTTAAATTACACTAATTTCTGATTATGAAAACAATTAGTTACGAGTCACCAAGCAGCATACATATATTTTATTAATTTTTATTACCATCAGTTTTCAGTTGACAAGTGTATGCGAAAGTTAACTTTTTCACCCTAACCTAACGATGCAAATATTCTTCCATCATTTCTTGAATTGCACTAATTATTGATTATGAGAACAATAACTCATCAAACAGTTATCAGTTGACAAGCATATATGCAATTGTTAACTTTTTGGTACTACCTATGCAAATATTCTTTCATCATTTCATATTTTATTTATTTATAAGCATTGCTTTATCTGTTGACAAGCTTGCCATTGTTAACTTTTTGACACTAACTCTGCAAATATTTGTTCGCCATTTTCTCATACATTGCACTATTAACACTCATCATGAAAACAATTACATCACTTAAAGGAATCTAGTAACGGCGTTGACGTGTACAAAAACTGACAAAGGGTTGATAAAATGTGCATGATCTCTGTGATCTGATGTCCACTGAGTGATATGTGAAATTCCATGGTGAATGAATGTCATGACCGAATAACAAGCATAAATGTAAAGTGACATTTGCTTAATCATTGCAGTAACTTGGTACGGTTTAAATTCTCCTAGAGAGATTTTCAAATCTGAACATTTCAATCATAAATATCTTTATAACGAACAAGAAATTTGGAAAACCAAAACCTGTTCCACGGTTCTATTGGTAATAAGAATACAACATGTGAGTAGGTTAACATGTGAGAAGCGCTAGAGATCCAAGTAAATTTTGTGGATTTTGACAATGTCCCTTTAAGTCCACAAAGCAATCTACTTATTTTATCAGTGCGGGTTATCGGTTAACAAGCATATGGTATTGTTCTCAGGAATCTGTTTGTCTATAGATGACTATTTCTGGCTGAAATAAAAAAAAACACCCTATCTGTTTTGATACTGTTCCTTGGACCTATTCCAAATTTCACAAAATGATAACATCAAAAGCTGATGAGACAATAACAAAAACATGCATGCATTGAACACAGTGTCTGGCAAACATGCAAACAAACTCGCTCTAATTTAATAATAAAAGAGCACAATATAAAAAAAAAACATTCTAAATTTTGTAATGCTCATAGAAAGGAAATATAGAGAGGAATAGGAAGAGTATTTGAGCAGAATTCAAAGAAATATATCCCAATACCACTCTACCACAATAAATGCAAGTCTACTTCTCCTTCAGACTTATACCACACTCTATCTACTTCTCCTTCAGACTTCTATCACAATCTACCCACTAACTGCTACTGGTTACAGTTTGTAATTTGTTTTCGTTAAAGTTAAAGCTGTGTATAGTGACCACCTAAGGGAACCAAGAAAAGTGGACACTGTAGACAAGTGACCTCTATAGACAGGTTCCATGACATTGTTTTTCTCTGCAGGGGACCACTTTTCCGTGGCCGCTATAGACAGGTGACTACTAAGACAGATTGACTGTATGCAATTATATCATTTTTTTTTTTTTCATTCAACTTTTTGTTCAATCTTCCTCTGCTGAATCAATACTTCACCGCTAAATTTACTGGGTATTAGAATAAAACTGTTGTCTCTTTTGATTGGTAACAACCAAAAAAGTTTGTGAGTGTGTATCAGACAAAAGCTCCTCATTAACACCTCTTCTAATCAAGCCCTGTCCCTAGTAAATATTTGTGAGAATAAGCACATTTCGTAACCCTCTGAGTGGCAGGGCTCTGTAACGTAAAGATTTACAATTTATTGTACAATCAATTACTTAATTGTTCGATCATTCAACTGATCGTAAACTAAATAGTAAATCTTTATGTTATGGGTCCCATGTCTATTGAATCGCACCTAGAAATGCAAACAAAACAATCCATAAAATGTGTTGTAAAATTTGCACTTATCTGCAAAACCTATCTATTCATTGTATATATGAAGGAGGAGTGAGCTATTTACAGAAACTTAGGGGCCCCAGTTGGTTTCTTGCAATTAATTTGGCATTCCAAGTGTTGCTTAAAATGGGAATCACTTAAAGGGACTTAGTAACATTGTCCAAATCCTCAAAATAAAAATTTCGTTCTAGCGGTTCCCTCATAACTTGTTGTATTCGTATTAACAATAAAACCATGGGACAGGTTTTGGTTTTTCAAATTTCCCTTTTGTTACAAAGTACGATTGAAGTATTCAGATAAGAAAAACTCCGGGCGAGTTTTTCATCCCTGTACAAAGTGAATGCAGTGAGTTAGTGAATATCACCAAATATCACTTTGCATTTTCGCTCATTACTTGGCCATGCAATGCCCATTTGACTTGAAATTTTCACACAATACCCTGTAGACATATGAGATAACAACACTATACATTGCATCAACCCTTTATCACTTTTTGCACATGTCAACAAAGTTACTAGATCCCTTTAATCATCTAGAGCAGATAGGTTTATACTTACTCAATTACTCGATGATGGTTCTTCTTAGCAGCGTAGTGAAGTGCCGTCCAACCGTTCATTGGGTTTTTCGTGTCAGGGTTGGCTCCGATAACACAAATCAGAATCTAGAAATAAGTGAGATGATTCAAAATTGAGTTCTCGCGGTTAATATGGCAATATTTGTTATATGCTCTACGCAGCGCAACAAATGAAACTCTATCAAATACTGATTAAAAATACATGAAATATGTAAAATATCAATCAAATTTCCAAAGTTAATCATTTTCTAGGGTGAACATCTCAGACTGAAAAGTTATTTTCAACAAAATCAAGCCGGATACAATGACTTACTTTGACCACTGTATCCAGTCCAAGTTGTGCGGCTATGCACAGCGGTGTCATCCCCTTCCTATTTGTTGCCTCAATGTTAACTTTAATGTTAACACCCTGAAATTCATGAATGAAATTTCTCAGACTTGCTTTAATTTGTTTTTCATAAATGTTAATATGTGACCTTACACCACAAAACGACCGTTATGTCGCTGTGGTAGTTTCTCTTTTATTAGCTAAAATAGTCAAATTTTGTTCAAAATATGAGATTTAGGATTTTGGTATTTCCTGAATAAGCATATTATAATCTAGCTTCTGTAACATTTTGAGCGTCGGAAATCATGTTTAAATATTATGTTTTCATCTAATAAATGTGATCTTATTACAGCGCTTTAATGGAAACTGATCTTTTAAATGGCCCGTTTCTCCCTTATTTCAAGAATGCTTCAGCCATATTCCAAATCTTTGGTGTTCATTTTGAGAGGGTTTGCTTAGTCCTAATATGACGAATGATATACCATTTTAAAGGTAATGACTTCTATTTTAATGTTTTATGAAAAGCAGCACAATCAGTTTTCCCGACTTATTGGTCGTTTTGTGGTGTAAGGTCACATATATTCATCAAGTTAGACAAAAATAGCTTCCTAAAATTACTCACTTCAACCAATGTATCCAGTCCAAGCTGTGCAGCTATGCACAGTGGAGTCATCCCCTTCCTATTGGTTGCCTCGATGTTAGCTCCATGCACCTGCACCAAGTTTATGATCAGGGCCAGTTGAGTAAGTCCTGTAGCAATGAAATAAACCAATTAATGTTATAAACATGAACATATTTGTATAAACATTTTAACTATTTCTGTAGAATTGACCAAAAGGCCAAGCTGTGACATTGGCAAATGCAATGCCTGGTCTTGAATACATAAAGTAGAACATGAACATGAAGGGAGGAGAAAATAGATGGTGGTGGTGGTGAAAGAGGGGAGATAAGGATGAGGAGAAAGTGATGCAAAGATGACAAGAAGAGGGGGGGGGGGGGGAGAGGAGAAGATGAGGAAGTGGGGAGAGGAGGATGAGGAGGGAGATCAGGAGAAAGAAAAATGGATTTAAGGAAAAGAATGAGGAGTACGAGTAGAAGGAGGAAGAGAAGGGGGGGGGGGGGGGGGGGAGAGAAGAAGGAATAAGAGTAAGCCAAAGAAGAAAAGGTATAGGGAGAGAAAGAAAAGTGAAGGGAAGCAGAGGAAGGAGCAAGAAAAACGGGAGGAATAAAAGTGCAATGGTAAGACAAAGGAGAACGATATAATAAGAAAGAAAAAAATAAAATAAAAAGAAGATGTCTGAAGAAATAGGTCATTTTACCTTAGTAAAAAGAGAAAACAACAACAAATTAAAGAAGATGATATAAAGAAGAAGAACCCTACCTCCTCTGACTGCCGCATGAAGCAGCAGGTTCCCCTTCTGGTCCTTG
Source organism: Echinarachnius parma (assembly GCA_037951105.1). Classification (NCBI taxonomy): domain Eukaryota; kingdom Metazoa; phylum Echinodermata; class Echinoidea; order Clypeasteroida; family Echinarachniidae; genus Echinarachnius; species Echinarachnius parma. The sequence continues at coordinate 89,001 of JBAMJV010003300.1, forward strand.
TCGTAGTTGAGGTCGAACTCCATCGTCTGCAGCATGATCTGGACGTCGTTGAACTTGTCGGCCTGCGTGACCAGCTCGAAGATGACCTTCTTATCGTGGAACGAGATGGGCTGCCGCTTCCGGGCCGTTCCGCCTTGGTAACGGGCCGGGAGGCAGCGCCGTGTCTTGGTGCAGTAGCAAAGCTGATCGGCTGTGCGACCTACGTGGCACAGAAAGGAGACAAAATGCAAAAACAAATTGAATTAATCAATTGGTTAATAAATCCCTCAATTCATTCAATTTTAAAGAGCATTGAAGAGATACAGAAAATGTGTTTTTTATGAGGTATGGGTCTTTATAGTCATGTTCATTAACATACAAACTGCTTCAAAGGGAGTAAAAATGGTGGTCTTTATAGACAGGTGGTCTCTACACACATGTGGCTGCCAGAGCAGAAACAAACTTGAATTTGTATCCATACAAAGGCTAGCAAGCATCACCAATTGTCTTGCTTCAATTTTGCAGAGTGACAAGAGCAGGAGATCAACTTGTGTGTCTTGGGGGGTGGGGAGGGGGTGAAGGGAAAATTACTTGTCAAGTTTGCATGCATGAATGAAGAAAGAAATCTATAATGCATGAAAATTTAAGTACCATATAAGTTTATAAACAAAGGTTTTTAGAAATGTAGGCTATTAAGCAGAATTCACAAATCAAGGGATCATTGGGCATCACTCTAAATGGGGTGTTAGTGATAGTGGGATTTGATATCCTTTAATTAAATAATTTCCATGCTCTTATTTTTGCTTTTTTGTGATGCTTATTATTGTAATTTTTCAAAAGATATACATGTACTGTATTAATTTACATCTTGTTAGATTCAATATTTAGTTAGTTTAAAAGTAAGTAATGAATTAGTAAATTGGTTCTTTGTTATTGTTGTATTAAAATTAAAATTAAATGAGAATATGCATATTATAATAATCACATTTTTAATGTTAGTGCCTTTCTTGCCAAATGCATTCATAAATATGTATCATTTTGTTGTATTTTGATATTAAATTATATTTTTATTGTGTTGTAATTTATTTATTCATGTATGTTCATATGTTCATGTACGCAAGGCATTTTAGTCTTCGGACTACAGTCTTGTTAATTTTGTTCAATAAATACCGATATCTATCTATCTATCTATTTTGCCAGAGCTGCTCACATTGTATACACACTCTTTTTGAAGTTATTATTTTTAGAAATGTATACCTTGTACATCAATAGCCAACTTGACCTTTTAAAGGGGTATTCCGGGCCGGATAAAACCATTTGTTATTTGAATAAGCAGAATAAGAGGCATAATTGGTGAAAATTTGATCAAAATCGGACAAGAAACACGGGAGTTATACCTATTTGAACATCATGTAGTAATGAGCGATCGTTTCAAAATTGCCGCCATATGCAACATCATTGACGAGCAACTCGCCATGGCTTTAGTACATGAAAATACACTTATTTCTCATTTTCGTTGCTAAAAATTAATTTGTCTCTGCTTGTTTTCACGAATTTATAGAAGAATATCGATGGGCCAACCTCTTTGGAATTTGTAAGCTCTTAAATTTGCTTTGTTATTAATAAAATTTTAATTTTGTAAAATTTCCATGTAGAAGTCAAAATGGCTGCAGCTCGCAAGTGACGTCACGATCGATAGTAATTGTGATCGATACTAAAAATCGGAGCAAAGTTCATCCTATCATAACTTTTTTATTGCTCTACCGTTTTGGCTCAGATTTTCGATCATGATTCTTCATATTCACTTCATTTTATAGCAAACATCACATTTCTGGGGTGGAATTCCCCTTTAATATCAAATAACAAATTGACCTACATCTGCACTCTTGTTCACACTACTAAAACACAAGTAGAGTGCTTGCAAATAACTACTAGATAATAACTTAATGTATGTACACAGAGCAAAGTACACTCCCAAATTGCAAGTTTACAAGTCAGAGTTAAAGGGATAATACTATACTTGATTTTAATACAGCTCACCCAACATGATTGATCATCCTCTCTAAGCGCTTTACAATTATGTTATTACCCAGGTCATTCTGATGCCTCAATTAGATTGTTTTATCTAGATATCTAGAGGGATACAGTTGTTGACATGTGCATTAAAGGGGAATTTCCCTTATCCTTTTGACTTACTGGATGTGATGCGAGCATAACTCTTGTCATTTATTTCCTCATGAATATTCCCAATAATGAAAATAATCAATATTTTATGGCTCACTGTCGTCTGCTTTCAATGCCAACAGGAGGCGGCCATTTCTTCAACTTCTCGCGGTGAAATGACGTGTCAGGCGGAGAACACAATAGCGGGTTACGATAATGCTATTGTGTTCTCCGCCTGCCACGTCATTTCACCGCGAGTAGTTGAAGAAATGGCCGCCTCCTATGGGCATTGAAAGCAGACGACAGTGGTCCATAAAATATTGATTATTTTTGTAATCAGGAATATTCATGAGGAAATAAGTGACTAGCAATGATAGTAGTTATGCTCTCATCACATCCAGTAAGTCAAAAGGATACTTGGGTTAATTCCCCTTTAAAGTGATGAGTGATTGATACATTGTTGTTATCTGATATGTCCACTGGGTGTTATGTGAAAATTTCAAGTTGTTATATGGCCGAGTAATGATAAAATATGCAAAGTGATATTCACTAACCCATTGCACTCACTTTGTACACGGTTTTCGCAGTCCAGTGGATAATTTAACATCAGAATACTTCAATCGTAAATATCCTTTTAACGAAAGGGAAATTTGAAAAACCGAAACCTGTCCCATGCTTTTATTTTTAAAGGGGACCACCAGGCAAAGAACAACACATTATTATACGTTTTGGTACCGTTTTGTGATATCAAATAGATACCCAACATTTTGCAAAGGGTTGCGTAATTCATAAACAAAGCAATTAATTTCCACCACTTACGGAACCACTACTATTTCCTGGTTCCATACGGGCCAACCATTTGCGAGTGCGCCAAGGCTATTCACGCGTACGTTTGTAGACAATAGATTCCTGGGCGATTCGTTCGCTCTGCACACATTAGTCTTCGCAATTCAGACCACATGAACGCATGCTTTAGAATGGTGATGCGTTTTCCAATTATATATTTTTTTCTGGAAACATATTTTTGTGAACTTGTTGATGGAATGGAATACTAAAGATGTTACCTTTCTTTAATAAGAATATTATTTTTGGGTGATGGTTCCCTTTAAAGGGAAAGTTGAGTTTTGGTAGAGAGGGCGCTAGACTACTTAATTGGTTTGTGAGGTAATGAAAAACTGAGTGTAAAATTTGAAAGAGCATAATATTTAAACAATAAAATCATCTTTGTTTGATCAAAATCGGTTCAGAAACGGCTGAAATATCCATAAATATAACAATTTGTAATAAACCCGGGGCCCGGGTTTATTAGAGAATTTTGAACCAGCCGTTAAAAATTCAAAAAAATGCTTCCTCTTTTCAAAAAAGTTACAAAATAGGTATTTAAATAGTTGTTGGTTATTTCTCTATCTAATCACTATTTCAACAAAGCATCACATGCACAATATTTTATTCAAAATGGTTGAAACCGATGAGTGTTTAGAGAGCGCCCTCTTACGTTTTAACGGCTCTTTTTGAATGATAACATGATCTTTACTACGTCATTTGTAATTTTGTGTTCCTTTCTAGTTATAACTATTAGTTTGTATTGTAATGATGCAGGTTTTGGTTACTAAAATTCAGTTTCACTAAAACTGTACTCTCCTTACCAGAACTCAACTATCCCTTTAATACGAATACAGCAAGGTACATGTATGAGGGAACCGCTGGAATTCCAATTGGATTTTGGGATTTGGAAAATGTTACTAAGTCCCATTAAAGTCAATTTGGAAATCTACTGTGATAGCTTTTTATTCTGACATTAAGATAGTACTCACAATATGGTTCATTGATTAACACTTTTTTCAACCACTTGTAGCTTTGGTTGGTGCAAATAACTTGTAATAAAATGAATGTATACATACTGTACAGTACATCTAGGTCTCCAAAATGAATGCATCAAAGAATCGTAAGCTTACAACTGCAAGTTTAAGGAATAATTTAGATTTTTAAGATTTCACCCAAATATAGATTTCACCCAAATATAATCTTTGGAGAACTGTATTCAGCAATCACAATTTAGTGAGATACCTCCGTTAGATAGAGATTAACCCAGCTTTCTTTAACTATTTTGATTTCATAAAACGTATTGGTTCCATGATGGGTCCCCGCTACGATTGTAATATAAAGTATTTTTTTTAGAATGAATACAATACAAATTTCATCTGAACTATTCTAATCGCACTAACTAGACGGACAATCAATTTTGATTGATAAATTTAAAATGCTTTAAACACATTTGTTTTGATAAACTTTATGAATACCTTTTATTGCTGTATACGACTCTCGTTTTACCACATTGGCGATTTTGAAGTAGACAAGCAGTTTTCAGCAGTATTTTCCAATTTCCATATTCATACCTTTTATTGTTCATACAATTTGTTTTCTCCCTAAAGTTAATATACCAATAGTATGCAAAAACCCTTAGAATCAAATGGGCTCAATTTAAAACCAGTTCCCCCTGGATCTGATACAATAATTCTGTCAGTGAGGGTTATAAAAGGCAAATTATCACAAAAAGAGGAAACAAATTTACACAAAAAGTCTTGTGACTTTCATACGTCCAAAGCAAACACATGAATTTTTTTACAGCGTTATTTAGCCACAATAGGCAAGCTACTTAAGCAAATAGTCTCCTAAATCCATTATTCTAATACATGATATTGTGAGAAATCACATGATGATGATACATCTCGTTTGTCACAAAGTGCTCAACAAAGGTAAGTGACGTACATGTACCTGTTTGCGTCAAGTATTTAAATAAACAACCCGTAACTAAAGTAAGTAATTGCCAACTTTTCAATAAAAGAGCCTGTGTTGTAAGAGGTATAATAATCAGGGTTCGACAGTCGAGGCTAGCCGATGCTAGCCAATTTCGTGTTCTAGATTGGTTGCCCTATCGGGCAACTAACATAATTTTTGTTCAACTATAAGAAAAGATTGTAAAAAGTCCTCACGCTTTTGTTTGACATTGTTTTTGTCTGAACCAGAAATAAAGAAGATCATAACAAATTCTATTTATTTTGGTTGCCCAGTCAGTCAAGTAGAATTTGACATAGATTTTGATGATCTAAACCAAGACCTAAACAAAACACTGGCTTCAAATCAACCAAAAAATACATGGGGGCAAAGGGCGATTCGCCCCCGATACCTTTGGAATCGCCCCCGTGAGCCATGGCACGGGGGCGAAAAAAAAAAAACAATAAAAAAAAACAATAAAAAAAAACAAAAAAAAAATCTTTTTGCATGATCGGAAAGCGCCAGAAACGTAACAAACATGTCATAATCGGATAGATCACATGATAATCATTTATTAGACCCTTGAGCAGTGAAAACGATGTAAAAAAAAAAGAGTCCCCGTGAGCCCCCAAATAGCCCTCGTGAATAATTTCACGAGGGCGTTTTTCTCTCTCAAAATTTTCAAAATCGCCCTCGTGAAAAAAAAAGTATTTTTTTGGTTGCTTCAAATGTAAATGTTTCAGATTTGAATGACTAGGTAACAGGAATGTCAGTTTAAACTATCCCGTCTATCGTACTGAATAATTTCCTTTATTTACCATTTCCAGGGCAGGTAAATACAAAATCAATTTTATGTTTTAATCTATTTTAATATTTTAAGTGACAATAGAATCTACAAGCACAAGGATAAACACGGAAGTCAAATCAATTTAAAATTGAACAGACTTCCGTTTAAACTGATCAATTACATAATTAATCAAGTCTCTACATCTCCTGTCAATCAGGGATCAACACTAGTAGTTAATTATTTTTGCTAATGGCCCTATTGCTTTACAATGTACTGTAAATCACAGGCGTAGACATGTCATTGATACCCATTCAACTGGGGGGGGGGGGGGGATGATCTATTCATTCATCCCCTCCAGTTGAATAGGTATTACGTACATGTAAGTCGCTACGCCCGTGCTGTAAATGAGAAATTATGGGGGATGTTTTTTCATTCATGTAGGTTCTTTTAGGCTTATTGGGAGCTATTAATTTTGGCTAAATTGGCCAGCTGCGTCCCAATGTACATTTGTTGAGTTAATCAGTATCATGTGATGTGTTATTTGTTATTCTTGTAAGTTCCCTTTTCTCTGTTCCCACATGGCCTCTTAGAGCTCGTGTCATTCACTTTCGGTGGTGTAGGAAGGAGATGCAATTATCATTAAAAAGAAACATACAATGTAATTACCCAAGTAGCATAATTATAAAGTCTACACAAGATAACATTTTGAAAACAAACAGAACATGAGAGAGCCTGGGAATTTCCTTGCACTTCCTTCTTTCAGAAAAAAAGTCTCCTTATCGAGAAAAACATTTCTGATCTACAAAATGCTTTTTCAAATTACTGTAAAGTTTTCTTTTAGAAAATATAAATAAATAAATCCAATGATTCATTGAAGAACTGATCAGCAAATAACAACTCACAATCCCACATAGCATAGATACAAATAAAGTTTTAAAGAAATGTTTTGTGTGATTTCCTGATAATTACTCAATATAACAAATGAATCCTTCAACAAGATATGAGAACGAAAACAAGGTGGACGGAAGGACAACCCAAAAACATAATGCCTCTGGCGCATTTGTTGGCAGAGGCATCAAAAAGTACAGAAAAAAGAGATTGTACCAGTTAAAAAATACATATGGGCTCAAGGCAATTAACCCGTTCCCAACGAGTTCATGAAATCCCCATAGACTTTGTACACAATCCACTCGGTTCCCGTGGTCAAGGGGTTAAATAAATGGCACCATAAATGCCAAAAGGAGCCCCCTGAAATTTGCAATGGGGTCGATGCAATAAAAGATTTTAGAGTGCTATTTTAGGCAAGCTTGAAAAGTAGCTCCATAAAGATCAATTGAATGTTTTTTTCCCCCTGGTTTGTACAGAATAATCAGTTTGCGTTGAAATAAAAACAACGAAAGACCCAACATATTGCCAACTTGTCAATATTTGTCAAGGTTTTTGACCCTGGATGTGCGGATAACAGGAACTCCCAAATTCAAGGTTGATTCCTGACCCACTTAATAAAACTTTCAATCTTTTTGGCTGACAAAATGTAAATGTTTTGTATCAACAATATAGTGAAGTGTTGATGACAATTTGATAGCAAAGTTGGCATATTTTTTTGGTTTGGTTGTTGGTGGAACTACCAACATGAATCACTTTTAACTTTAAACTTGTAACTATTTTTGTAAAGAAAATATGCAAACTCTGGTTGCTTGAACTTACATATATGTAGGTTGATTTTATTGACACATTGAAAAAAAAGTCTAACCCCAAAGTATCCATTGTACAAAGCAACATTTCTATCTTCTAATTCTAACACATATTTTCCATAAACAAAATACTTAATGGAGAAAAAACAGACCAGTAACTAAAAAGTCACATGGCCAATTACTACAAACTTTGGACTTTCATTAGTTAATGTATTGAAAAGGGAATTCTGATTTTCCACCATGCTCTTAATTAAGAAACAGTTGGGGAAAACCAAGTCCGCATATTAATATTACATCCTGAATGATTGCGCACCTACAGCTAAAAGGTGTTGATGTTGTGCACAGCTTCTGAACAAAGGACGTTGGGGAGGGGGGGGGGGGGGATCTCCCCCTACCCACAGAAGGAAAGTTTGGCTTTTTAAATTTGAAATTCTGTCATTTGGTGCATACCTAAGCCAGTAATTGTACTTGATAAAGTCAGGGGACAATCCCCTCCACTTTCAAATGTGTCCCCCCATCCCCCACCTGTTGAAGCCTATAGTACTAAAGCTTGCTTTATCCTGTTGAAGAGATTGATTTTGATATGCTACAGACTCTGGGCAGCCAAAGTAATTATAAATATAATAAAATGAGTAAAATGTTCAAGAAAAAAAATTAGGTTGTCATGGTACATTAATGAAATAATAGCTAATCACATTTGACACCAACTCATTGTTCTTTATTCATTAAAAACATCCCTTTTACAACATCGACATCCTAAATATTGGTTCAATATGCAACATGTATTTTTGTATTTAAAGGTCTGGTGAAATCCCGGCTTTGATTCAGGTTTATAGCTTTAAATATGTGCCTATATTTATATACCACACTCTTTTTTTCAAAGAAATCCTTAAGTTGGGCAAGAAAGGTAAATTTCATGCAACTTTTTTGCTTGTTTTCGCATCTGCGTTCCATACTGCTAAAAAAGTAATTTATAGCGGAGCGGGAATGTGCGCACGTGCAACCCGGATCATGACATCACAAGCAGACCGCAACCCCCGCAACACGGAGGAATGTGCATGGTTTACATGCAGAGCCTATGATTTGCTTGTAAAACAAACTCGTTTTTGCTTGTAAATTGAGGCTTAACTGAAAATTCCTAAGAAATGAATTATAGCAGCTTGCAGCAAAACACATCTGAGTGTCGATCGTCCATGATATAAACTTTAACAAATGTTTGAAAATATTGAACAAAATCTAAATAATATCTCTCTGTCAACGAGAGTATTGCACTCAGCGTGTACGTCTATGACCAAGCTATACTGCGATTGCCTGCATGTGACGTCACAAAGATGACGTCATTTTTCTTCGCCCGGACTCAATTTTTTTACGGGGATTACTGAAGTGAATTTAAAAGCTGATTTTTTTTATTTTACTGGGTTTTCCGACGCGGAAAATATGTTTTTATTAGTAATCTTCATGAAAATCTACCTTAGAGTATTTTTAATTAAATCTGCACAAGGGATTGACGAAAAGGATGTGGTAAGAACATAAAGGGGAGAGTGTGGAAGGGGATTTCAATGTTTGCGGAAAATTTCCATTATAATTGAACACTTTTCATGTTTCTCTTTAAAAACACCACTTTGCTGAGAACCAGGAAGTTCACAATGTGACAAATATTGACAATAGGCTTTCAATTTTTCAAGTGGGAGTATGATATAAATCATGATCTGTTTTTTTCCCTTCAGTGTCATCAAACAAATTCAAGCTGTAAAAAGTCCAGCCCACAATACACTATTCATGCATATAAAAAAGGGAAGCCAGAATGTGACTAGAACATGATAACTCAACTACTCTCAAGAGCAAAACAGTGCTAAAAGCCCATTGTAAATGTTTGTCATGTGGTTTCATATATATTTTGTTGTTGTTGCAATGACAGCAAATTAATTAGTTTGATTATGTTAGGCTGGCTAATTTAGAACCGTACAATAAATTTTTTGATAATCAAATCGCAGCCGGAACTCGCGTAGAATAAATTAGATTCCGGAAACAACTCAATTTTTAACAAGGATGATTTAACCAAAATGTTTTAATTAGTACCAGCAGAATTAACACACAGCAACAATACATTGAATACAGTACCTGCTTTATCTTGTAGTTTGATGGACACGCCCCTGGAAACAAGGAATGATACGGTGTCTCCGTTGCTTGCAAGGACAGCATGGTGTAACAGCCCCATACCATACTCGAACCGCTGATCAATGCCTAAAATATACAGAGAGAAAATTAAATTGTAATAAAAAAGCCTGTCAGTGATTCTGAAAAAGCTGGTAATATGTCAATGCTAGAAATTTACTGTCTAGCCTTACTGTAGCCTAGTTCAAGGCTGACAATTTGGTTGCATATCGGGCCAGTGGAATTAAGGATCATCACAATTTGGTGGTCCAAAGCTAATTTCCAGTGGCCCTGTGAACATTTAGAGCGTTGGGTAAACTTGTAAATAACGAAATCCCTGAATGTGCTAGAGACCAATGAATAAAATGAAAATTGAAATTGTCACTAAAAAAAAATGCAGACATAGATTTTGTTTAAAGCTTGTTTCTGAAACATACTCTCCAGAGGGAGGTCGCTGTACAGAGCCCACCCCCTCCCCCACCTCTGGATTCTACCGGGGCCATTTAGGTACAAACAGGTAAATACAGTTTTACTGGACCTGAGGCCGAGTAACAGGCCATACTCACTGATGATCCTTTGATCCAAAAGCTCCCTGAGAACACTTGTAAGCCCGCAGCGCAGCACCAGTTTGCAACACGTCACCACAGAGTCCTGGAGCTCTGCCCCCTTGAAACATGCAATCAGTCCGCGCAGCTGGTCGGCGTCGGGCCAGAGGTCACCAAAGGTCACGAGGGGATCACCGACGTGGAATGGGTGGCAAGAGAGTTTGGCGCGCCAGAATATGTTGGCAAGTTTGAAGTCCCTGGTGCTCGACCGATCGGCGATGCTCGACGGGACTTCGCTCATCGTAGAGTCGAGCGATTCGAGCGAATGAGTTCGGGAGATTTTACCGTGTCCTGCATCTGGCGGGCGGTACCGCTTGGACAACGCCTCTTTCCGTTTGCGACTGCGAAACATTTTGGATCTTATTGACGCCTCACATTAATGCAGGCCTCTTAAGGCTCTTATTTATACTGTTAATCAATTGCCATCAGAATCGAATGCAATTGTGTGGATATCTCCAGTGCCATTAGGGCTACATGATCATCAATGTACAATAGTTATCATTTGGAAATTTTTTGTAAAATAATATTTGTGAGCCCTAACCATTCTGCATTGTATGTTTGTCACTGATGTAATCTGCCAATTAATTGGCAATATTTATGGATCATGCAACTCATTCATGTCCAGACGCTCCTTCAAATGCTCTTAAAGGCAAAGCCTTATTGACCAAGAGATGGTTCGTATTAATTTTTATCTGCAAGTCTGACAAGAGTGATCAGAACAGGATGGTAGTTGATAAATTGCTTCCATATTCTCAGATAATCCTCTGTTCATCAAGCTATGTACTGGCATCCATCAGTAGGTCACTCATTCCATGTAGATCCAATCATTGTATGTATCCTGGATGGTCATCACTTGTGTGGAGAGCCTGTTAAAAAAAAACACCACATTCTTAATTTATAATCAGTCATTGAGGAATTTAATTTATAATAAATATATATGAACATGTCCTGTTAAATGTCAATTTAATTTGTGAATTGTTTACTAAAGACGGTAATAAATCTTGTGTGTTCTAAAGTAGAGAAGTGTATCCATGTCGATAATCACTCGCACTGGCCCGCTGGCCCAGGGCCAGTGAAATTGCACTTCGGGCCAGCAAAAATGTAGTAAAGTCATATTTTGGTGCCCCGATCGGGCAAGCAGATTTTCAACTCAATATTGACAAAATTAAAAAAAATCAAGTTTTCTTCCATGTCATGCATGGTTCATCTATAATCACAGGTTTGATCAGGAAAGAGTGATATTTTGAATGGTAAAAAGTTTACTCATAAGAATGATTAACAATTTTCGGGTCAGTAAATTTTTCTTTCGGGCCACCAGAAAGGGGGAATAAAATATTTCACTGGCCAGACTGGGCCACTAACAAAGAAGTTAAGTGTGGAGCCCTGTTAAGGCCATGGAAAGAACAACATAATTCTTACTGTCGGCAGTGCTGAACCGATTGAATAAATGCAGGGAGATCTGAGTGAATTGTACAATGCACATCTACTATTAAAGTAAATGGTCCAGCCAGCTGGACCATTTCCACGCATATACGTTAATATGGTGTAGCATTTAGCATATCGGCCATTTGTACAGTTTACTATGTTTACTACGCAATATAAAATTCCTGTTCAACAATTAAAAACCGTTGTTTTTAGGAAGACCTGCTACTGAAACTGGACTGGAAATATATCATAATTTTCTACATTTTGCGATCGTCAAAACAATCTTGAGTTGGCAGGGCACCACATGTACCTTTTTTGTCAGTGGCCCGGTCGGGCCTGTGAAATAATTTCTTCCCCTTTTCTGACGGCCCGAAAGAAAAATTTACTGGCCCGAAAATGTTATTTCATTAGTAAACTTTTTACTATTCAAAATATCACTCCTTTTCTGACTAAAACCTGTGATTAAAGATGAAGCATGACATGGAAGAAAATATGATTTTTTCTTAATTTCGGGTCGGGTTGAAAATCTGCTTGCCCCATCGGGCCACCAAAATATGACTTTTATGCATTTTTGCTGGCCCGAAGTGCAATTTCACTGGCTCCGGGCCAGTGTGAGTGTCGAGCCCTGGATTAGGTATTATCAAATTATATGAATTTTTGATCACGTAAACAATTTAAAAGATATTTTGCATATTTGCAGGTAAATGGAAGGAGGAATCAGCAAGCAACAATATTAGTGCTGGATAGTGCAGCAATTGGTCAGTTTTGCTCCGTACAACATAGTAATGTACAGCTATGACTGTGTGACTATATGACTATAAAGGAAATCTTGAATCATGCATAGATATGTTAATATACATGTATCAATCATGTATTTTATCAAAGTAGAATACATTCTAATTCCGTACTCATCAATTAATGACAATGACCAATGCAATACACTTTGACAAGAATCAAGCTTATGTAGTTACTTATAAGTTATAGTTATATAATTGTCCTTGGCTTGAGTCTTGAATCTAGTCTTGGCTTGGGAGTTAGTCTCGACTTGTCTGTCACTGTGGCTGTGCACAACAAAATAAAAGAATCTGACATCTGCAAATTGAATGAACTGGCTATATCGTGGTTTAGTCCCCTGGGGACTCCAATTTTTACAGCACCAAACTTACGGCAATTTCGATGGATTTCTCGGTCTACTAATCTTGAATAGATTTCCTTTGTTTACGCTGCGAAACTCGCCTGAAAGCGGGGATTTCTTGGGTTTTCTTTCCACCACGCGTTTTCCCATAGAAACAATAATCACGGATGCGGACGAGTATCACAAGAGACATATAATTGCAAATTTTGTAATCGCAATCAAAAACACATAAATCGCTTCCACAAACAGTAGTAAAACCAAAAACTGTATAATATTTAGACAGTTCAATAATTCAACTCTCTTTTACTTACTCGTGAAATTAGGCTCCGCCCTGTACAAACCTATGTAGCGCCTTCCGTAGAGTTGTACATGGCGGAGCCTATATTCACGAGTAAGTAAAGAGAGTTGAACTTCGCCAACTCTCTTTACTTACTCGTGAAATTAGGCTCCGCCCTGTACAAACCTATGGAGCGCCTTCCATAGAGTTGTAAAGGGCGGAGCCTTAATTCACGAGTAAGTAAAGAGAGTTGAACATTGATTTTCATAATTACTTGATGCAGTTTATTTCGTCTGGACGGTTCTTAGATGTTATAATTCTGACGAAATAAACCCAATCTCATAAATATTTGGGTTCATTTCGTCAGAGGAGTTTAGGATTCATTGATTTCACGAGTAAGTAAAGAGAGTTGGCGAAGTTCAACTCTCTTTACTTACTCGTGAATATAGGCTCCGCCATGTACAACTCTATGGAAGGCGCTCCATAGGTTTGTACAGGTAGGAGCCTTATTTCACGAGTAAGTAAAGAGAGTTGAACATTGACTTTCATAATTACTTGAAGCAGTTTATTTTGTTTGCACGGTTCTTGGATGTATTATTCTGACGAAATAAACCCAATCTTATAATTATTTGGGTTTATTTCGTCAGAGGAGATTAGGAATGGAAAATGTTACGAATTGTCGTTCTGACGAAATAAACCCAATATTCTCGAAATGTGATATTTGTTAGTTTGTGGAAGCAGACACGAGACGCGCGTCAGATCATATCGGCCGCAATTTGACTTGTCAGCTGGTAGGAAGGTGTCCGGTTCGAACTGTCCCCCGGAGCCTTATTTCACGATAATGCCAATGAACTTCTAGTTCTACTTCTACTTCTACGTCGATAGACTCGATACTCCGGCGATCACGCGACATGTCATTCTGGAGTTTCGTAAACAATGCCAGTTCGGCATTCACTTTGCTGAGTTTCGTAATGCTACTAGTTTCACTTATTCTACCTTACTCCATTCGAAGTTTACAAATGATGATATATCAACTCACCTCCTACGGAAAATTAGCAGAAATTATTTTGCAAAGCGATCTGGCGCAGCTATTTAGTGGGATTTGACGTGTATTCATGTAGCAAAAACAAGCAGGACACTGCATTGGATGGATTATTGTACAATTTTATATATTATTGTTTGTTTATTCAAATTGTTTGTGTTGCATTGTCTTGCTCTTGTTTTTTGTTTTTTTGTTCCTCGGCGTTACATCCGAGCCTTTGGATCCTGCTGAGTATCGAGTCTATCGACGTAGAAGTAGAAGTAGAACTAGAGTATTTTTAATTAAATCTGCACATTATTATAGATCAACCAAAGTCTTTAATTGTTTTAATTTAGTCATTATTAATGTAGTAAAGTCCTATTTTGGTGGCCCGATCGGGCAAGCAGATTTTCAACCCAATATTGACAAAATTTTAAAAATCTAGTTTTCATCCATGTCATGCATGGTTCATCTATAATCACAGGTGAGGTTTGATCAGGAAAGAGTGATATTTTGAATAGTAAAAAGATTACTCATAAGAATGATCAACAATTTTTGGGCCAGTTAATTTTTCTTTCGGGCCACCAGAGAGGGAGAATAAAATATTTCACTGGCCCGACTGGGCCATTGACAAAAAAGGTAAGTGTTGAGCCCTGTATAAGGCCATGGAAAGAACAACATAATTCTTACTGTCAGCAGTGCTGAACCGATTGAATAAATGCAGGGAGATCTGAGAGGATTGTACAATGCACATCTACTATTAAAGTAAATGGTCCAGCCAGCTGGACCATTTCCACGCATATATACGTTAATATGGTGTAGCATTTAGCATATCGGCCATTTGTACAGTTTACTATGTTAACTACGGCCCAAAAGAAAAATTTACTGGCCCGAAAATGTTATTTCATTAGTAAGCTTTTTACTATTCAAAATATCACTCCTTTTCTGACTAAACCTGTGATTAAAGATGAAGCATGACATGGAAGAAAATATGATTTTTTCTTAATTTCGGGTCGGGTTGAAAATCTGCTTTCCCCATCGGGCCACCAAAATATGACTTTTATGCATTTTTGCTGGCCCGAAGTGCAATTTCACTGGCTCTGGGCCAGTGTGAGTGTCGAGCCCTGGATTAGGTAAGTATTTATATCAAATTATATGAATTTTTGATCACGTAAACAATTTAAAAGATATTTTGCATATTTGCAGGTAAATGGAAGGAGGAATCAGCAAGCAACAATATTAGTGCTGGATAGTGCAGCAATTGGTCAGTTTTGCTCCGTACAACATAGTAATGTACAGCTATGACTGTGTGACTGTATGACTATAAAGGAAATCTTGAATTTTGCATAGATATGTTAATATGTATCAAGCATGTATTTTATCAAAGTAGAATACATTCTAATTCCGTACTCATCAATTAATGACAATGACCAATGCAATACACTTTGACAAGAATCAAGCTTATGTAGTTACTTATATATTACTAATAAGTTATAGTTATATAATTGTCCTTGGCTTGAGTCTTGAATCTAGTCTTGGCTTGGGAGTTAGTCTCGACTTGTCTGTCACTGTGGCTGTGCACAACAAAATAAAAGAATCCGACATCTGCAAATTGAATGAACTTCTAGTTCTACTTCTACTTCTAGTACTTCTACGTCGATACTCAGCAGGATCCAAAAGCTCGGATGTAACGCCGAGGAACAAAAAAAACAAAAAACAAGAGTAAGACAATGCAACACAAACAATAAACAAACACTAATATATAAAATTGTATTCTATAACAAATAATCAGTATTCACTCAGTACTTAACAATAAATCCACTCAATATACTAGTACTCAAGAGACAGGCATGCAGAGACCAGCCATACAGTCACACAGCAAGCAAAACAAATACTGAGCTTGGGCTGGCTGTCTTCAATCATGGTCTTGGAAAGGCAAAGGCAAGCCCCTTGCGATAGCATTGTATAGACAGTTGGCTCTACGCTACCCCGGCGATCACGCGACATGTCATTCTGGAGTTTCGTAAACAATGACAGTTCGGCATTCACTTTGCTGAGTTTCGTAATGCTACTAGTTTCACTTATTCTACCTTACTCCATTCGAAGTTTACAAATGATGATATATCAACTCACCTCCTACGGAAAATTAGCAGAAATTATTTTGCAAAGCGATCTGGCGCAGCTATTTAGTGGGATTTGACGTGTATTCATGTAGCAAAAACAAGCAGGACACTGCATTGGATGGATAGTTGTCGAGGCCGTAATTATGATCATATATGTCGAGGATCGTACGTGCAACGATACCATACCCGTACCCCGGCCCCGTACTACAGAATACAGTACGCGCGCGTACCGTACCTGCACCTACCTCATAACAAAATCTCGATCCGCTAATCGATACCGCGCGCATTAAAGGGATCTACAAATTATTGTCAAAATCGACAAATTAATTTTACTCAGCCACTCTAAGTTTTCAAATATATTCATCTCTATGTTCCCGTATTAATATATGGAAGCATTGGATATGTTTCGGTTTTCCAAATATCTCTTTCGTTTTAGAGCTATTATGGTTGAAATGTTTAAAAGGTGAACGTCTCTCTGCTCTGGTCACGGATTTTCAAGTAATGAGCCTAGCAAATTCGCTTTGCATTTTCGCCCATTACTTGGCAATAATGCAATTTTCACACATCACTCCAGTGGACATAATTTTATCTGATCACATAAATTCACATTTTTTATCAACTTTTTGTTACTTGCATTTGTCAACAAAGTTACTAGATCACTTTAAACGGCTACCAGACGCACAGCTGTCATCCACACATGGGCATTATTATCACACTAGCTACCCCTCCATTGTCCTTAAAGGGTGACTAAATTAAAAACGCATGTTGACTTTGGTTGATCTATAATAATGAATACATCACATATCTGTTGACTATTTGTTGTACATTTCTGTCATATTTTTTGTATTATATTTTATATTATTTTTTATTCTACCTGCTAATATCCACCCCTAAAAAACCCAGAAGCTATTGACTTCTGTGACATCACAATACCATTCAATCATCGATCAGCTAGATAAACATAAACAAAAGATAATAATTATGTTCTCACGAATCTCACCCACTAAGTACCTTATTGCATTAGCGTTGGATGTTTTCATTAAAACCCTTCTTTTCATGGTGAGTGGGCATTGTATAAAACATACAATGCTATTGTAAATAGGTGATCAGTGGACATACCAATGTCTTTTGTTCATCTAGCTGACTGATGGTTGAATGGTATTATGATGTCACAGAAGTCAATAGCTTCTGGCCGGTTTTTTTAGGGGTGAAGCTGAGCAGGTAGAAAAAAGTAATAGAAAAAATATTATAAAAAATATGACAACAATGTACATCAAATAGTCAACAGATATGTGATGTTTTCATTATTATAGATCAACCAAAGTCTTTAAATTTTGTAATTTAGTCACCCTTTATTCCACCAACAATAATTAGAGATCTAGGGGTTCTCTCGTGTTGTATCCGTATTACCAATAGAAGCATGGAACAGGTTTTTTTTCTTCTTCAAATTTCCCTTTCGTTAAAAAGAAATGTACGATTGAAGTTTTCTGATTTAATATATCCACTGGATATTCATAACCGTGTACACAGTCAACGGTAATGAGTAAGCTAATATCACTTTGCATTTTCGCTCATTACTCGGCCATGTAACATCCATTTCACATGAACTTTACACACAGTACCTAGTAGTGGACATATCAAATCAAAACAATTTACATTTGAATTAACCGTCCACTTTTTGCACATGAATCAACAAAGTTACTAGATCCCTTTAAATGGGTATAGCTGCCGAATAATGAGCGAAAATGGGAAGTGATGTTTGCTAACTTATTGCACTGACTTCAGTGTACACAGTTATGACTATCTAGTGGATAGTTAAAAATCCGAACATTTCAATCGGAAATAGGGCGTCAATATCTTCCTATAACAAAAGGAAATTCGAAAAACCAAAACCTGTTCCATGCTTCTATTTGTAAAATTAATACAACAAGGTATGAGAGAACCACTATAGATTTCTGATAAAGTTTTGTGGATAAAATGGACAATGTTATACATGTATAGCCGTAGGCTATACTAGATCCCTTTCAACGGGTTAGTACTATGTTTAAATATTCGACTGTGCAAAACCCTATATAAAATCATCTTCCCTCCGAGACTTGATTAGGCGCATTTTTTTTTGGTTGATTTATTTTTCTGCCAGTATACTTAGATACATGTTTATTTTGGATGATACAAAATCGCAGCTTGTGCTCATTGCTTCTTTCATTTGCACATTCTAAACTTTACACATATCATCAAAATAAGAAGTCAAAATTACAGTATCTCTTACATGAACCTTTCATATAAATAATCAGATTATAAAAGTTGGCAATATCTTCTTTCCATGCAGTGGACATGTACTTTGTAAGATTACTTCTGTCAGGTAAAATGTGTGACCGTCAACGAATTTCAATCGTATTTAAAATATGTAAAATATGGCAGGAGCTATACGTTGCTTGTATTTGCACACCGTATTTCAAACGTTTTATACATCATCAACATGAGAAGAAAACAAATATTGTTAGTATCTCTTACATGAACCGTTCATATTAATTAGTCCCGTTTATTTAGCGACATATCACCTAGACATCAGAAATAATTTTCGAACACTGTAAAATATGACAGATGCATATACGTTACTTGTATAACCAAATTTTAGACGTTCCACATATCAGCAAAATTAAGAATAATCAAACCCCAAATATTATCTGTTACATCGTTGATAGTCATTTTCAATAAATTTAGCGACGATTCAAATTAATGATGCAGTTATATTACCAAGCCCTAGCTTTTGTGAAAGTTTATTATTAACTAACTGTTGGGATTTTTATCTCAATCATCACAACATACTACATGGGGTAGGTTATAACTCAAGGCATTATAGTAAATTGTTTCTGCCACTTGAAAAGAGTTAGTAAACTGTCCAAATCGTAAAAATCCAATTGGAATTATAGTGGTTCCTTCATAAAAAGCATGGGACAGGTTTCGGTTTTTTCAAATTTTCCTTTCGCTAAAAAGATATTTACGATTGAAGTGTTCAGATGTTAAATTATCCACTGGACTAATTTATTGAAATTTGTTTTGTATGCTGATGATACTAATTTATTTTTGTCAAATGGTAATTTAGACGCGTTAATGGCACAGGCAAATCATGAGATGTTGAGCGTTTGTAACTGGTTCTATGAAAATGGGCTACAGATTAATACGTCTAAAACTAAATATATGGTTTTTGATTATCAGAGGGTGAAGAGGGTGTTACAGATTCCACAACTTCAAATTGATCATATAATTGTTGAGAAAGTTGAAAGCATTATTTTTTTAGGCGTTGTTGTAGACAATGAACTATCCTGGATAAAACACATTGATTACGTATGTAAAAAGACTAGTATGTATATTGGTATGCTTTTTAAGTTACGCTCTTTCTTGGCATTGAAATCCTTACAAATGCTATATAAGTCTGTTATTTTACCACATTTTACCTATTGCAATTTGGTATGGGGAAGTGCAAGTAATTCACATTTAAGAAGACTCTTAATCTTACAGAAAAAAGAATTTGTTTTAATATGCATTTTAGAGCTCATACTGCACCTCTTTTTAAATCAATGCATTTATTGAATATACTTGATAATGTTGTACACCAACGTTTACCTAAAGTTTTTAATACATTCTTCAAAAAGCACTCAGATGTCCATGGACTTAATACAAGGGGAAAGGACAAATTTTACTTACCAAAATTGAACTCGTCATTCTTACAGCGCTCGATAAAATACCAGGGAGTTGTAGAATGGAACAAACGTAACTCAGATTTGCAGAATATTAATAATTGTACCATCTTTAAACGCATCTTAAAACTTCAATTGTTCACTAATTATTGAGTATCGATGTTATGTTTCTGTTGGTGTTGTCTTCTGTACTTGTTATTGTTAAATGTTTAGGTTATGTTTCCTAGTGCAATTTCGATTCATATGTAAAACCTCAATTTGTGAGGGTTGTATGATTTACACAAATAATTTCTCTTGTTTTGATTTTGATTTTGTTTACTTGGGTTTGCCGTTCACAAGCACTTTGCTTCTAAGGCAAATACCTGTCAATTTTACACTGTACCGTTTTGATTATTGTATTTTATCTGAAATAAATGAAATAAATGAAAAAATGAAAAAATGAAAAAAACCGTGTACAAAGTGAGATGAGTTAGTAAATATCACTTTGCATTTTTGCTCATTACTTGGCCATATAACATCCATTTCACTTGAAAAAATTTCACACAACACCCAGTGGACATATCAGATAACAACAATATACCAAGGATATATTTTTATAGTACTTAGAGACTAGTACTATCCATGAATATAAACATTGTATCAACCACACCTCACTTTTTGCAAATGTATGTCAACAAAGTTACTAGATCCTTTTAATTTACTGCTGCCACCTGGAGGGTACACCCCTGATAACACTCCTATATACACCCCCTTAGATTACGCTCTTCGCTTCCTTGAAGCTTCCCCCTCTCTCTAAAACAT
Organism: Echinarachnius parma; assembly: GCA_037951105.1. Lineage (NCBI taxonomy): Eukaryota > Metazoa > Echinodermata > Echinoidea > Clypeasteroida > Echinarachniidae > Echinarachnius > Echinarachnius parma. The sequence goes on from JBAMJV010003300.1 coordinate 109,641, forward strand.
GTTGGCTAGCATAGGCGCCGGAAGTGAGGGGGGCAGGGGGGCGGCCCCCCCCAATCCAAAAAGTGGGGAGGGGGGCAAACTGCGTTTTTTAAGAAGAAAAAAGAAGAAGAGTGGGACAGAAAAAATAAAATGTACCCGCTAAGACTTGTGTATTCTAACGTTCAAAAACTAATTTATACATCCATTTTAAGTTTTCGCGAACAGATTATCTCAGTTTGTTGTGTAACTTGCGTATATGGTCTGGGGTGAGTACCCTTTTCTGTACCGGGCCACGTATTTCTCGTGTAGGCTGGCATTGCTCTTATCTGGCTGCTTGTGTGACGTGCACCAAATTGCACCATTTCAAGACAGTATATAAATGAAAAATCTTCCCCGTGGGAGGGGGAAACCCCCTCTCAAACCCTAGCTCTCCCTCTGGCTCTGCCTCAGCCCTCGGTCGCTTCGCTCCACCGGGACTCATTCTTGGCAGTAGGCTATGTTGTTGGATCATACATAATGTGGCATATGGTTTATGTTGGAACTGTGTATATTACTGTGACACTAAATACAATATTCGTGTGTGTGTTGGGGTGCATATTTATTAGTGTGTCAATTATTATTTTGTTTTCTTCGTGAACAAATATATTTAAAATTTCTGGTCGATCAAATCATAACACGCTTTCCCCGATACAGTTAATCTTAAGCCCGAATTTCCTATCTAGGTAAGCACCAGATTGCACAATTTCAAGTAAAAAAATGCAAAAGCTCCCTACCGTGGGAGGAGGCCGGGACACCCTCCCCCCGCTCAGTCACTTCGCTCCCTCGGGCTTGGTCGCTTCGCTCCCTCGCAATGTCTCACTCTCACCTCTGGCTCAAATAGTTGGCAACCCTGTGAGTGTGGTTGGGCATGAGCCCTTACACCAAAAAATCATGAGCCCCCTTAGGTCTTTGCCCCCCAATCCAAAACTGCTTGGCTAGCCTATATGCCTTTGCATGTTTTGTCCATTGGTAGTTCTGATGTTGTTGTTGTCAATGTTAATCCTCACTCACGATGGTGGGCATATCAGTGCATGCAAATTGCGCAAATTACTGAAAATATATCTCATCAGAGAATGATGTTGAATGATTCTGGATAAAAACCTGACAATTTGTTAAAAATTCAATCAAGTTTTCCTTTTGAAAAGTATACGTTGCAAATTACACAAATGTTTGAATCTTTATTTTGATACTTGACATGTGAAAAGACTTGCCCTTCGCTATTGCTTGCAGGCCTCTTTTTTTTTTATTTTGTCAAGTGTAATATTCTGTCAATTGTTATTATTCTGTGTTTTATGTTATTTTTGTAAACGAGTTTTTTTTTTTGGTAAGTACATTTCATTTCATTTAATTTTAATTTTATTTAATTTCAAAATATAATACCCGCCACTAGATGGCGCATGACTGCGATTCGACATATAGTCTATTGTATTGTTTGATCTGATCTTATCTAAGCATATCCTGTTATACGATTTTGATTATTAATTTAGAATCCGTTGAAGTTTATTAAGTTTATCCAGATATACAGGGTGTCCCAAAAAGAATGCAACACCTACGATCGTTAATTTCATCAACATCATCGACCAAATGTCATTGTTTTTTGTTTGATTGGGTAGAACATTCTTTGTCCAACAAAATGATACCATACGCATTGATTTTGGGTAAGGCGTTTGGATCCTAGGGCCATTTTTCTGAGGCAATGTCGTTTCCTAAATTTGCTACTTTTTCGTCTCCAGCGATCCTCGGAACATCCAAGGCATTCTCGCCCCACGGCCTCCCATATAATTAGCTGTACAGAAGAACCGCATGACTGCTCTCCCTCACTTAGGTCAGTGCTCCCCCTTTGTACTCGATTTACGCAACATTGTCTTCTTTATCAAAGGGGGTGCAGTCATGCGGTTCTTCTGTCTATGGGAGGCCGTGGGGCGAGAATGTCTCAGTGTTCAGAGGATCGCTGGAGACGAAAAAGTAGCAAATTTAGGAAACGACATTGCCTCAGAAAAATGGCCCTAGATCCAAACGCCTTACCCAAAATCAATGATTATAGTATAATTTTGTTGGAAAAAGAATGTTCTACTCAATCAAACAAAAAACAATGACATTTGGTCGATGATGTTGATGAAATTAACGATCGTAGGTAGGTGTTGCAAGTACTCTCACAGTTATTGTACATCTATTTTTGTTAGGAAAGAAGCCAACTAGGTTAGAGATATTATACCTAAGATTAGGCGTTATAGACGGGGAAAGGGGCAAGAGGGCGATGATTTCCTTATTGGAATACAATTGTTTAGTAATGTCTCTTCCCTACGGGGAAGAGGGGGGGGGGGGGGGGGGGTAAGGGGCTTGGAATCCCCGCAAAGGCTATAACTCAGGACCCCCTCCCCCATCCCCACACCGTCTCCTTAGCTTTACAACTCAACATAACGTGAGTCAAAGGTACAACTCATTCAATACATATCTCAGGAGTTCAATTAAACGATACACGGGGTAGACTTGTTTCGAATCGAGCAAACATAGACAATCATCATTTATTATATATGTGTCGATGTTGATTTCAATTTCCATCCCATTTTATGTTTCCAATAAAATAAACATCAAAGCATTACAATCATGAACATGGTTAATACAACAAATAAAAGCACTTCTACAAAATAGCCCGAATTAAACGGAATAGCATACTTCCCATACAAAGGGGGCGGGGAGACTGGATTAACAGATGGATATTCCTTTACCTGTTTACCTAGGACAGTGATCCCATCCAGGATTATTAGTTTTCGTTCAAGGTCGGATTTTGTGACCCCATGTCAAGTTTCATAATTGCCCAATTTCAACAAAAATCGGCCTGTTATTTGCTCGTCATATTATTGAACAGGGAATATTGTTAATTAGCGTTCTAAACAATGTGTGGTTAAACCTAGGAATACAGATATACTGTTTACCTCTATGACAAACAGCAAAATCCAAGATACCAGGCAAAAATTGTGTCGAAATCGGTAAACATGGGGTCACAAAACTCATCTTGATATCATCTTTCTCAGTGTAAGATTTCCCTCCCGGTGGAACCAATCATGTTGTCAACATTATTCGGGAAGTATTCTTTACCGTAAATGGGCCACCTTGTATAGTTGGAATTAGAGGCATCCACTCAAAAGCAAATCTGGTATGAATGTATGTGCACACACATTATAGCTAAAATAATACTTATGTACATATATCCGTTTGTAATTAATAACGGCATAAAATGTGTTTCATATGGTTGCCATGATACTACAGCATGATGATGTTATTTATTATTATTCAGATTAAAAGTAAAGAAAGGGACTTTGCCGGAAAGAACGCAGTTTTACTCGAAATAACCATAACCCTCAGGTTCCGCTTTTGTAATTGTATAATAACACCTCGAACTTAGATTGACTATTTTAAAAAGCCAATTACTAGTTGTGTAACTATTATAATATCATAACACCAATGTGCAAAAACAAAACTGAACGAAACAAATGTCAACCAATACCCAGTACGATCTTGCACTGATCAAACTAAACTGGGTTCCAAAAGAAACTTATCACTTTTTCAGAGCGACGCTCACTAAAATCCATAGCATCAAATTGAATCATATTTAGACACAGCTCAGATAAGCTATCATTCTCCTTATGAAGCATATCTGAAAAATTGAAAGGTTGCTTTTGCCCAAAAAGAGAAAAATGCGATGGAATCGCTACAGGTCACTTTACAAAAATCACAGAAACTGCTCGCTGCGAACCTCCACGAAAGGCGGTCTATTCAGAACTTTCAATAGCTATTCATTCAACATCAAAGGCGGGTTATGTAACCACCAGGCTGGCTATTGTCCGTACTGAGCTCCGTACCCGGAAGGCGAGCAGTTTCTGTGACTTTTGAAAAATTACCTCTTACGATTTCACCTTATTTTATTCTTTGTTGACTAAATCAAACATAATTTCGTTTAGATGTGCATGCTGAGGAATATTATAGCTAATCTATGCCCAATTATGATTCATTTTTATGCTTTAGATTTTAATGTGTGTCGCTCTGAAGAAGTGATAAGTTTCTTTTGGAACCCAGTTTACATTGCATGATTGTGACATAATTAAATCCTTCTCAATATTCAACCACTGAAGGTCCTATCATCCATGGAACCTGCATTTATCTAACTTTATGGATCAGCTGATTATTCAAATTAAACATATGTAGTATCATCTTCAAATGTATCAATCATACAGCCACAAACATGACAAAAGGTCTCAATTTTCATCCTTTAGTGTCCATGGCGATTCTGCTTTCTTTCGAATTTCGCGGCAACACCCAGTATGAAATGATTCCATGCATTTATAACACATCATAAAATATACCTCAATTTGTATTAATCATCCAACTACCAATCTTTCTGTCATCTTTACATCTCGATTAAAACATTGACCAAAATGAACACTACATGGCACATTTAACAGCAAAGCAACTATGTACAGTCGAATTTAACCGTTTGTATATAAGTAGAATATATTGTGTCACGAAGAAAACAAAAAAAAGGGAATTCCTCATTCCTAAATATTGCCTATAAAGTGCATAAGTATATAAGGCTATACGTATTAGAGCATTATCCATCTGTATAAATAATTACTTCTCTTGTTGGTTTTTGGTATATCCAATGATTAACAAATCAATGTTTTGTGGTCAGGAAATGCGAGAAAATGCAAAGAGGCAATTGTTTACTCATTTGAATAGGTTTGTAAATGGTTAAACAAAAGACGTCTAGCCTTTAAACAAAAAATATATCCTGATGACGAAGCGGCAAGTTAATTAGTTGCATAATTATTATAATATCATAACACAAAATGATAAACTAAAATTAACCTTCAACCAATACCCATTACGATCTTGCAGTGATCAAACACCATTGTATTATGTTGACTTGCCGACTTATTGATATATAAATCAATCTTTTCAAATAAAACCAATAAAGGTCCTAATATCCATGGCGATCCTGCATTTATCTAACTGTATGGATGAATTAAGTATTCCAATTAAACCTATGTACATATAGCATGAAACATCTTCAAAATGTACAAATCATACAACCAGAAAAGGTTTCAATTTTCATCCATGAGTGTCCATAGCAATTCTGCTTTCATTGGTAATTTGCGGCACCACCCAGTATGAAATGGTTTCATGCATACTTCACATGGTATAAATCATCAAACTAGCAATCTTTCTGCCATATTTACATCTTGATTAAAACTTACACCAACGTTTCCACTACATGGTCACGTGAAACATCAAATCAATTATGTACAGTTATTGACACAAGCGTCGATTTTTACCGTTAATAAAAGCTTTTGTATCACGCAGAAAACAAGTGAATTCATCATTCCTAAAGATTGTCTATAGAACTTAACAGTAAACCTTTTCCAAGTATTAGAGCAGTATCCATCACTATGAATAATGAACTCTTTTTTTGGTATTTGGTATATCCACTGCTTGTGATTTGCAAAAGTTTACTGACAAATGATTGCTTTGTGATGAAGAAATTATTGAAAAGGCAAAATGGCAACTCTAAACTCACTTGTATACGGTTGTATACAGTTAAAGAAGGTTATCACATTTAACAAAAGTATATAACACTTATAGCGAAGTGTACATTTGATATATTATCAGAGATCAATGAGGCTTGACAGAAACACAAGAGTTAGAACGATTAGTTTGATCGATCTAGACCAAAATTACTCTATCCCATTATAATAGATATTGTCCTCCTTTTGCAAGCCAACATTTAGTGGCGAGATAATTGTCCTTTATACAAGAAATGTCATAAGATAAAGTCTGAGAAAGTTAGCAGTTACAATTATATTTTAGTGGTGTTATACTGTGTAGTTAAATTCAGTTCTTGAAATTATTTGTTATATAAAGTGCTATTGTAAACAGTTGCGAATAAGGCAATACATACACTGTAAAAAATATTCTTTCAGTTAGTAAGTATTACTTATTTTTTCCAATTAGAATTTAAGCAAAAACACATTTTTGTCCTGCGTACTCGCTAAATTTATGTTCTACAAATTGAAACATAACAACTCAATAAATTCATGTAAAAATGACATTTCAAAAATAAGTAGAAAATAAACTAGATACATTTAAGTAATTTGAACAAAAGCAAATACAATTAATTAAGTAATTTCTACTTTTTACTATTTTGAGTAACAATAATATAAGAATAGTGTAGATTTAAGTTAACTTTACTTCATGAATATTCATGAATCAGATTTGAAACATATCGAAGATTTACAATTTTTAACTAATAATCTAATATGTACATTAAAACGCCTTTATGATTAGAAGTGAAATTAAAACGTACGATGAATAATCAGTGGAACGTTCATTTTCTGGAAATAAAATATTTTCAAAGTTATTTGTCGGTTCTCTTTGGGTCTTTTTACAAATATTAACTGTTAAAAATGTTCATTTAAAGACGCACCATATATAAGTAAATCATGCATGCCTGCGGTATATAGGAAGAGCGAATGATAAAGCGAATGCTATAGCCTATATACCTTGGTTTAGGAATGAAGGATACTGCGTTCTGAATAAGTGAGTTAAATGGAGGAACACTATCTGAATAAATCTTTTCAAATAAAACCAATAAAGGTCCTAATATCCATGGCGATCCTGCATTTATCTAACTGTATGGATGAATTAAGTATTCCAATTAAACATATGTACATGTAGCATGAAACATCTTCAAAATTTACAAATCATAAAACCAGAAAAGGTTTCAATTTTCATCCATGAGTGTCCATAGCAATTCTGCTTTCATTGGTATTTTGCGGCACCACCCAGTATGAAATGGTTTCATGCATACTTCACATGGTATAAATCATCAAACTAGCAATCTTTCTGCCATATTTACATCTTGATTAAAACTTACACCAACATTTCCACTACATGGTCACGTGAAACATCAAATAAATTATGTACAGTTATTGACACAAGCGTCGATTTTTACCGTTAATAAAAGCTTTTGTATCACGCAGAAAACAAGTGAATTCATCATTCCTAAAGATTGTCTATAGAACTTAACAGCAAACTTTTTCCAAGTATTATAGAGCAGTATCCATCACTATGAATAATGAACTCTTTGTTTGGTATTTGGTATATCCACTGCTTGTGATTTGCAAAAGTTTACTGACAAATGATTGCTTTGTGATGAAGAAATTATTGAAAAGGCAAAATGGCAACTCTAAACTCACTTGTATACGGTTGTATACAGTTAAAGAAGGTTATCACATTTAACAAAAGTATATAACACTTATAGCGAAGTGTACATTTGATATATTATCAGAGATCAATGAGGCTTGACAGAAACACAAGAGTTAGAACGATTAGTTTGATCGATTTAGACCAAAATTACTCTATCCCATTATAATAGATATTGTCCTCCTTTTGCAAGCCAACATTTAGTGGCGAGATAATTGTCCTTTATACAAGAAATGTCATAAGATAAAGTCTGAGAAAGTTAGCAGTTACAATTATATTTTAGTGGTGTTATACTGTGTAGTTAAATTCAGTTCTTGAAATTATTTGTTATATAAAGTGCTATTGTAAACAGTTGCGAATAAGGCAATACATAATAGAAAGTCAAATTTGGGCATAAGAGCACCATAAATGACATCCTCATTTGCCAATCAGTTGTTCCCAGCAACTTAAGAAGTTAAGGAAAGCCTTCATATATTTGTAACGTCATCAATGAGATGTGATGAAGTACTGGTCGCTTAAAAGATTGAATCCCGTAGTCGATGATCCCTCCGACAATATATGGCATATGATAGGTAGTTCCAAAGATGAACTGCTTTGTGAAGAAAGCTCCTACCTGTTTAGTGAGTTATATAGAGGTGGTTACGTTAGGGCATTTCTCGGCATTGCCCTGCTGTTGACATTACATCCTTGAAGAAACAAAAATATATTTTCAAACTTGACATTTTCCGGCAACTGGAGCGCTTAGAAGCTGGCTTGCAGTCGGCGCTATACAAATATGTTATAATTATTATCATTATTAATTTTATTATTATTAATTTTATTATTATTAATTTAATTATTATTATTATTATTATTATTATTAGCAAAATAAATGCATGTAAATGATGAAAGTAATATTTGCGAATGACATTGACCTAAAATATATAGCTCACACACACACACACACACACACACACACACACACACACACACACACGCACACACGCACACACACACACACACACACACACACACACACACACACACACACACACACACACACACACACACACACACACACACACACACACACACACACACACACACACACACTCACGCACACACACACACACACACACACACACACGCGCGCATACACTAATATACAATGGATACGTATGATTGTTAATAATTCGCCTCAACTGTTCCTAAATATGATGTATTAATATTCCAACAATTTTCACAAATATTTTTAGTTGAACTTGGGTTTAGGTTGGTCTTAAGTTATTGAAAGCTTTTTGTAGCGTATAAAAGACAACATATTCATGAGAATATTTACTTTAAAAAATAAATTGATGTTTAAAAATATTTTTAAATAATGTCTACATTTCATATAGCAATTAATGGATTTCAATATGTTCAGGTCCAACTAAGAATTTAAGTTAAACTTAGGATCTTCGTGAACACCCCCATTTATGTTACTGTCAGTGGCGGATCTACGGGGGGGGGGGGGGGGGGGGGTTAGGGGGTCTAAACCCCCCCGCCTTGGGCTGCCAAGTGAAAATGTATCAGTGAAAAACAGTTTTAAAAATCACGTACGGGGTTCAAAATAGCAAAACAAAAATTCGCCGCTTCGCGGTTCGTGGACTAAAGTGAAAAAAGGTGAAAAAGAATCACTTACGGGGGTTAAAAATAGCAAAAACAAATCGCCGCTTCGCGGCTCATGGACGATGCTCCGCATCGTCATTGGGCCAAACCCCCCTAGATCCACCCCTGACTGTACTGAGGTTCAGTGTAAGCAAACATATGACCAATGAATTGTGATGATTAAAATCATCTCAAAAAATGTTACAATACTTACAATACTGTACGCCCATCTAGTAAAATGGTTCCATTACTTCCTAATTTTGATCCATGTCTTCCTCATCAGTATGTGGTCTATGATAAATAAAGAATCAGTAACCATTTTGCTAAGTAATTATATGTTGTAACATATAACTGATACGGTACATGCTGTTTTCCTTTAACATAATGACGTACACCGTTGAGCCAACATCTAATGCTCCTGAATCAAAGAAGATTGCCGGTTTAAAAACCATGCCAGTGACGTATAGCGTGTCCATAATGAATGGGCACGTCCATTAATAATTGGGTACACTTTATGTATATTGATGGAATTGTTTTTACCATTAAAGATATACGCGAGAATTGGGTCTTTAAAATGTTAGTTGTGAGATTTTCGTTTGGTTTTGAATCAATGTGAGAGTAAACTTAGTAAGAAAATCTGAATACGAATTACTCGCAGGTGAGTGTTCGCATTATTGTGAACTTCTGAATTTAAACCCCGTCTCGCAGCCTCGAGACAACAATATGACGCCGGGCTCTAATATAATAACTGTAGCAGCCCATAACTATTGTGATAAATCGTTCGGTTCCTAAAGAGGGGACCTGGTTTTTGGAAACTTAATTCTTCTTTATTGATGAATGAAAAAATAAAAGATGAAATTAGGATATCTGTTGTCTCTGTTTTTAAGGATCCTTTTTTGTTGTTGGTATAAAGGCTTAAAGAAATTTGGTTTTAAGGAAGATTGTATTCAATTGATAAAAACACTTTACAATAATATTGAAAGCTGTGTACTCAATAATTGATATTCCTCATCGTCATTCAATATACAAAGAGGTGTTAGACAAGGCCAGTGGCGTAGACAGGTTCTTACACCGGGGGGAGGGGGGGGGGGGATGATTTCGGACCAAGAACAATTTGTTCGCGGCCGAGACCACCTGCCGAAATATTTCGAGACCAATTGCTTGAAAGTCCTCTCAGTGGCTCAGTGGAGGGGATGGGGGGGGGGGGGGGGGGGGTTGGATGTTAAGATGGTCGTGATCAGGCGGGCCGGAATCAGTTTTGGATTTGGGGGGGGGAACCTATGGGGGCTCACGATTTTGTGTGTGTAGGGGCTCATGCCCGAGGCTCAACTCCGAGGGAGCGAAGTGACTGAGCGGGGGGAATCCCCCCTCCCACGTAAGGGAGCTTTTGCATTTTGGGACTTGAAATTGTGCAATCTGGTGCTTACCTTGATAGGAAATTCGGGCTATCGAGGGCTGGAGCAGAGCCAAATAGGGAGGGTTTGGGAGGGGATATCCCCCTCCCACGGAGAAGATTTTGTATTTATATAATATACTTGAAATGGTGCAATTTGGTGCACGTCACACAAACAGCCAGAGCAATGCCAGCCTACACTGGAACTACGTGGCCCGCTATACAGAAAAAAAAATCTCACCCAAGACCATAAGCGCGCAGCGAAAATTGAAAATGGATGTATAAAATACTTTGTTAACGTTAGAATTAACAATTCTTAGCTCACACAACTAATGTTTTCTTTCCCACTCGTATACAGATACACACAGAAAAAAAAATATCTTTCCCTAAAACCTGGGGGGGGGGGGGGGGGGGGGTTGGGGGGATGATTGTACATGTTATCCCCCCACCTTGCGAGGTGCGGGGGATGCATCCCCCTCATCCCCCCGTTGTCTACGCCCCTGGACAAGGATGCCCTCTTTCACCTTATTTTTATTTGATTGGTGCTGAAATTTTAGGGGCAATGATTAGACAATCAAATGACATTTTAGGGATCCGTGTAAACGACTCAGAAATGAAATTGAGTCAATATGCAGATGATACTATTATTTATTTATCAACGACTGAGGATACTTTAGAAAAATGCTGTGATATGTTATCACAATTTGCAAGTATATCCGGTTTGAAAATAAACATAGAGAAGAGTAATATTGTTCGTTTAGGCAACTTTCAAGGTACGTTTTTGTAAAGATAGGAAATTTAAATGGGTGTCTGATTCATCAATGTATCTAGGTATACACATACCTGTCTCAGGTGAATTTGATTTATATGATTTAAATTTTGAAGAAAAAATGAAAGAAACTGATAATTTGTTAAAAATTTGGAGTAATTGGAGTTTGTCATTAGTTGGACAAAATTGCATGATGTTCAGTAACACCCCTAACCCACCTTAAAAGTTTGTCGATATACTCTTCAAAAAAGATTATTTAAATTTATTTGGAACAATAAAGGTGACCGAATAAAGAGAAGTATTATTTATAATAATTTGAACGATGGTGGATTTAAAATGACGCATATAGAAAGTTGTTGTAACGCCTTGAAAATTGCATGGGTAAAACGAGTTTTGGACGAACAAAATGATGGTCATTGGAAAAAATTGTTTTACGTCAATACTAAAAAAAAGGTGGCGTGTTCTTGTGTAACTATGTAGGAAGTGATTTGAATTATAGTGGCATATATAGATTTTGGAAACATGTTCTTTATGCTTGGTCATATTATAGATTCTATAACCCCGTGAATTGTAAAGATATGAACCAATCGCTATGGAATAACTCTCACATTAAAATATACAGATGGAAAATAGTTGTGTATAAACATTGGTTTGATGCAGGCATTTTGTCTGTAAAAGATATAGTAAATATAGATGGATCATTTAAAACCTTTTTTGGAATGACAGGAATCTTTACACTTGAATAATGGATGTTATTTAGAATATTTTGCATTGCTATCTTGTATAAAAGAAAGGAATGGAAAAGAACATTGAAAATAGGTGATTTAGAACAAGAAAGAAGATGGATGGCACGAAATGCCCGGGACGAAATGTATTATATTAAAACAGTTACTAATGCTACAGTCACATTTGCTCTACGGCGAGCGTACGGCGGCCGTACGCCCCCGAAATCGAGAGAAACGTGCGGCGTAGGGCAGCCTTACGCCCGCCGTACGGCGGCCTAACTGTCCCCGTACGATGGTCTTGCGGTGTGTGTCACACCCTGCGGGCAACGCAAGGACCACGCAAGGCTCCCGTAGGCTCGCCTCACGCCATCCGTACGGCCCCCGTGGCAGAGCTGGGGACTCATCCTCATCCTCCAGCGTACCAGGCTCATGGTCCTGTGTCTGTACCTCCTCCGCGGATGGCTGCTCCTCATCAGGGACTGGATTGGTCTTTTGCTTGGCCTTCCCACCCTTCCCCTTCCCTCTATTCTTGGGAGGCATGGTGCAAAACGTGTTGACTGTTGTACAATTTCTTGCAAAATTCCCTGATGTATGTATGTTGGTATTGTTAGTGGTTGATGGCGCTCATCAAACTATACAGGATGGCCCAAAAAAAGGAAGGGGCTCTTACCAAAATAATGAAAAACAGTTATAACGTCCATCGGATGTGTTTTTTCAATGAAATACAATACTATGAACAGTCATTTTGGTTATGTAGTGTTTTTTTTGTTATGTTGTGCGCTATTTTGGGAAGTGCCCCGACTCGTTTGTTGGGGTCTCCCCAATATTGCATAATGTGTTATTCCGATTATCCACGCCACATGTGGCTACCACTCCTATACTCTAGGGGTGTTGCTGTAGCGTCGTCTGGCCGCACGGTTGCCGTATGGCCCCCCTGCGGCCGCCTTGCGGTCGCCTTGCGGGCGCCTTGCGTCTGCCTTGATATTTGTTCAAATAATATACGGCAACCGCAGGGACGCCCTAAGGCGACCGTGCGTCATCACTTCAAAGGCCGTACGGCAGCCGCAGATTTTCTGTCTCCACAAATTAAAGATACGCCGTGCGGCGGCCGTGGCAAATGTGACTGCTAATGCATGTGACCGTAGAAATTCTACGGCGGCCCTATTTTTGTAATTGGCCGTAGAAATTTTAGACCGTACGGCCGCCGTGTCAAATGTGACTGAGGTATCAGCCCTGTTATGAAAAAATAGTGTCTATATTTTGTATACATTTATTGAATACGAATCATAGTGAAAAATGGTCATTTGACTTGAATGTAAATTTGAGACATTTAATTCAGTGGCAGAATAGATTCGGCATTTTATATTGGGTAACGCTAGACACAAAGATTCGTGTATTTCAATTTAAATTCATCCACCGTCGTTTGGCGACGAATGATTATTTATATAAAATAGGTATACACAATTCTCCAGTTTTTAATTTCTGTAATAAAGAACCACAAAGTTTGTTGCATTTATTTTGCACATGTTCTATAATTCAACAATTTTGGTCAGATATAAATGCTTGGTTAGACAAAAATTTATACAATCAACAACTCTCGTATTTAGATATTTGTTTTGGTTTTGGCGAAAAAACTCACCATCTGACTAATACAAAATAAAATAAAGTTCGAAGATAAAAACTTGTCTTTTTTAAGTTTTACAAAAGAACTTGATTTTCTTCAACACGTAGAATATATAATTGCTTTTAGATAAGGAAAACATAATACACACGCAAATAAGTGGAGACCTCTCATTTGATTTGATATTAATTAAATTTTTTGTACATGATCAATTGTTTATTCTGAATTGTATTGTATTTGTTATACAGGTTGAATGTTATAATGATCAACGATTGTAAATGTGTTTGATCTGAAGTAAAAAAAAAAAAAAAAGTTCAATATGGACGGTAATGCGCCTATCTGATCCCGCCAGATTCCCTCAACGTGAAGGGGTTCAATATAATATATTTTTGTTTTTACAGTGAATCAGTAAGATGTATTTTAGGTTAACCAGAAGTATTGGTATTTTTTAGAAAATCAATGCAATACAAATGTGTTCATTACGTGTAGTCGTCCGCCAGGTATATGTCTGCGATTCTTAAGAGACCAGCGCGGTTGAGGACCTGGCGCAGAGGGTCGCGGTTGTTCACTCCAGTCCGATTTCGCCACAAGTACAGGGCGTCCCGTGCAGCATTTGAACATTTCCCTTCTTTCTCGGTAATGATGGATTCGAGCTCAGCGTGGGTGAAGTCCATAGCGAGACCAAGTGTGATGTACTTGTCGTGTGTCACTATGTTGTAGGATATACTGCTAAGCACCTGAGTGGGTACGTCTTCAGGTGTTGTCAAAACCCTGTATTTAACACATGAGTGAACAAGACAATGCATTACAGTTCATGTTGACTTAACGGTAGTCCTGCTTCGTGAATCAGATGCGTGGTGCCTTTTTGAGAACGCCTTGCGCACGGTGCTGCATACACACTAGCCGACGACATGCACAATTTTCCCGACCGAGCTCGAATTTTTCAGATAATAGTTTAGTAGAAAATTCACTTACGTAGGTGACAGACAGTTGACAGACAGGCTACAATATAAATTTTGTTTTTAAAAATTGATAGGCAGAAAATTCTCCAGCTTCGGGCCATTGAATGCGCATACGCAAGATAGATTAATTGCGCGTATTTGCGCACAAAAATGTCGATATGGGAGAATTTTTTGGATCCTTGTAGGTTTCTTCGGGAAATTTCATGGGAAATTTGGTGACAGACAGTGGATTATATAGAAAACTATTTACTCGATAGCTATTATCTAGAAAATTGGCCCCTGTATTGTGGCTCAATGTTATGCAGTGTGCGCAAACTAGCATAGTATCACCCGCGGTGAAGCTTCACCACGCATAATCATCTTTAAAAGGGGCAAACAAGTCACTGGAAGAGAAGGAAGGCTATATACAGGGTGGCTCCTGTCAGGTTCCCATTTTTGTCAATTTTTACCGAGTCATTGCTCGATAATTCGCACTTACTGCCCGTTATAGCATCGGACAACTGTGCCCATTCTTTCATTTCACAGTTGAATGCACACTAACAATGGCGCGCGAGCTGCACCACTACAACGAATTATCGGTACTGACTTGGTATAAATTGAAACAAATGTGAACCTGACATGGCGTCACTCACAGCGCTCTAAAACAAAAACCACTCAACCGAAATGACTGCTCTGGCATAGGCACTGGAAGTGGGGGGGGGGGGGGGGGGGGGGGGGGGGGCGGCCGCCCCCCCCCCCAATCCAAAAAGTGGGGGGCAAAACGCTTTTTTTGCCCCCCCCCCAAAAAAAAAAAAAAAGCCCCCGCCCCCCCCCCCCCAAAAAAATAAAATGTATTAGCTAAGACTTGTTAATTCTAACGTTCAAAAACTAATTTATACATCCATTTTAAATAATTTCGCTGGCGCTTCGCGCGCGAACAGATTATTTCAGTATTTTGTAACTTGCGTATGGTCTGGGGTGAGTACGTTTTCTGTACTGGGCCACGTAGTTCCCGTGTAGGCTGGTATTGCTCTGGCTGCTTGTGTGACGTGCACCAAATTGCACAATTTCAAGTATATAAATGCAAAATCTTCCCCGTGGGAGGGTGATACCCCCTCCCAAACTCCCTTGACCAACTTCAGCGAGGGAGCGAAGCGACCAATCCAGCGGCGTGCATATAAGGTAGGGGACACAAAATAGTTTTTAACCGAATGACATCGAAAGTCAACAGGCACTATTTGCACGTAGAACTTCCGCAAGAAACCCTTAGTTGGTTTGGGAATAGGGGCCCGCTTATAGTCCTTGCCGGGGCCCAGGTGGCAGGGCCCCTGTTAGCCATTGTGATTTAGCTATTCAGAAATGTTACAATTATTAAGTGATCATTGCAAGCACCCCGGAAGCTTTTGTATTTTCGATATCCAGAACTAAAAGATGTCTATAATTATGTGAATAGGTAAACTTAGCTTTTAAACAGTAATTTATATATAGTAATCTCATTGGCATAACGAGACAAATACTGAATAAAAGGGAATAGGTCAGATGGACATTGTGGGGTTTTTGAACTTTCGATATCCAGAACTTTAAGCCAAATGACAGTAGTGGGAAACGCCCCACCCACCAAAAAAAAAAGAAGCTTTATATCACCAATCATGTGAAAGAATATATCATAACTTATCTGTTAATGTAAAGATTTGGACAAAACTGCGTTGAAATGGAATATTTGAGCAATAAAATGTTCGAAACATAAACTGTCAAATTGACACAATATTAAACCACATGTTCGCGGCTGCGTGCAATGCCTTTGACAAATGATGCACCATGTGCGCTACGCCGGCGTAGACGGGCCGAACTGGTGGTGAATTTAGGCCCAATGTCAGCGGCATGAATAAACATTTCAACTGATATTTATAAATTTAACGATACTAAGGTTCGGATTTTTCCACACAAGCCCTTTGTTATATTATTTCAACAATACTAATCAATTAGTTTGGCCAAAGTTATTTTTTGGTAATTTTCCCAATACTGTCATTAGGCTTTAAGATGTACATAATTATATAAATAGGTGAAATATTTAGCTATTAAATAGTCAGTTATATATACTAGTACCCAGATAACAACGCTACGTTGGCCTAACGTTGGCCTACCGTGTACACATACGTTGGACCAACGTTGGAGATTTGACGTTGGGCCCACGTCATTCTTGCTGCTGGGCCCTCGTTGGCCGACGCCCATAAACCAACGTTGTTGGGCCAACGTTTGCCCAACCTTTTAGTTTGCTAATTCTGACGTCGAACCAACGTTAAGCTAACTATACCCCAACCTTAAATCGACCTTACACCATTGTCGGGCAAACGTTGAAGATGTAATGTTGGGCCCACTTTATCTCGCCGCTTGTCCAACGTTGGCCCACGCCTATAAACCAACGTCGTGTCAACGTTAGGCCAACCTTTCATTTTGCTACTTCTGACATCGGGCCAACATTAAGCCAACGTTTAGCCAAACATAAACCCGTCCCCGACGTTTATAATTATTTGTTTAAAGGTGAATCAGTAAGAATTATTCTAAATTAACTAGAAAAAAAGAAAAGAAATATAAATGTGTTCCTTACGTGTAGTCCTCCGTCAGGTATTTGTCAGCGATTCTTAAGAGACGAGCGCTGTTGAGGACCTCACTCAGAGGGTAGCGGTTGTTCACCCCAGTCCGATTTCGCCACAGGAGCAAAGCGTGTTTTGCAGCAAGGTCACATCTCTCTGTGTTCTTAGTAAAGATGGCCTCGAGCTCAGCGGGGGTGAAGTCCATAGCGAGACCGAGTTCGATGTACTCGTGTGTCACTATGTTGTCGGATATCGCCTTAAGCACCGTATATGGTACTTCTTCAGGTGTTGTCAAAGGCCTGTATTTAACAGAAGTGAATCAGAAAAAAATTACAGTTCAAGCAAAGACAGACATCTTGATGAGTTAACGCTAGTCCGGATTCGTGAATCAGATGCGCAGTGCAATTTTGCGAACGCCTTGCTCAAGGTGCTGCATACACAATCGCTCAATGTTGTGTGGTCCGCGCAATCTAGCCTAGTTTCCCGGTGTCACATTGGAAAGTGACAATTATTTATTTATTTGTTTTTATCTTGTTTCTTCTGCATTTTGTAGAACTGTACTTGGTTCGTAGGGAGAGGGCGTATATTGCGTGGTTGTGTGTATGGGTGTTGTGTGTGCATTGATGTATGAATAGGTGCCATTGATGGTGAGACATGAAAGAGAGGGAGAGGGGTTCATGATAGAGTGCATGGATGCATGACTGTGCCATTGTTGGTGGAGGTGATTTGCATATTAGAGTATGTGCTAGAGGGTATTGTAATGTGTAGATAGGGCTAGAGGTATACTGTAAAACTGTAGGAAGAGGACACCCAAGCAGACAGTTGAAGCGGGTAGTCATATTATTTCTTCATGCAGCTGCAGTTTATGTTCGTTTATTTTGTGTAACTGGCAGATTGTATTCGCCTTATTAGTTGTTCAACCAGTTAATTTCAATTTCGAAATAACATTATTCGCCTGCAAGAAGAGGCTGGTTTGAAGTAACTTTAGAGGGTTATTTCTGGTCACCATCGATGGCACATGGGCTGGGGCCGGAGTCTACAGCTCCGAGTGAGACAAGACACAGGAGCATCATCTGGGATCGCTCATCGACATTCGCCATCGGCATCAAGAAGCCATCACCACTGGTAGTCGACAGGAAGCGATCATCGTCAATCATGAGCGAAGTCGTCGGGACTTCAACATCGGGGCTACATGCAGGACGCTGCATCGACTAGCAACATTTCATCAAGGGTTCAGGGAACCTAAACAATAGACAGAGACCTTCGCGGAAAGCCGTCATGCATTGGAGCTAAAGTCGGTATCGTTAATTCAATCTTTATGTAAAAGCCTGTGTGGCAGAAGTTTCGGAGTAAACTGCAAAGGCAGTGAGTAATAGGATGAATCTGTGTGTCAGATGGTTAGAATGTAGGGATGAAAAGTTATTATGTAGGGATGAGAAGTTCAGATTTATTATTTGAAGTTATGTTACGTTGTTGTGGACTAGTCCATTGAAGTGGAAATACTTTATGTATTGTGTTATGTGCAACGTTGCAATTTAAATGGTAATAAATATGTTGATCTTATATCTTGTACATGGCATGTGTTATTAGCATTCTTATTTGCGTCAACCCACGTGACAATTTGGGGGCCAGTCCGGGAAACCTTTTACATGCCATGTACGATCACGTGGGTTATTAGAACGGGACTAGGTTTATATTAGAAACCCTTGTATTTAGATTATTGTTATGTATTTGTAATTGTGTAAGTTGTGTTTTAGTAGTGTTCAAGATGGATTTATTTAAACTTATGGAAGCTGGAAAGGAGTTTGGTTTCAGTGGAAATGAACTACAAGAATTTGTAAAGAAACAACAAGATAAAGAGAGAGATGTAAGGGCAGAGATTTTGGAAATTAAGAAGATATAATCTGAGACTGCAGCAGTAAACTTGAAGATAGCTCAGTCTCATGAAAAGTTGAGCTCTCAAAAACAGTTGAGCACACATGGAAATGAGGGACACAGGTCTTCTGCTAGAGCGCCAAAATTGCCTGCGTTTAATGAAGAAAATGATGATTTAGATGCTTACTTGCATCGATATGAGCGCTATGCGAGCAGCCAGGGCTGGTCTGACCAAGACTTAGCGATCAATCTTAGCGCTTTGCTAACGGGTAATGCTCTCGAAGTATATTCTCGCCTACCTAACGACCAAGCTAATGACTATGCTGCGCTAAAAACTGCGTTGTTGAAAAGATTCCAACTAACGGCTGATTGTTTCCGTACCAAATTTCTTACAGGAAAGCCTCAGAAGGGAGAGACTGCACACCAGTACACGGCTCGTCTGGAAAGTTATCTGAACAGGTGGATTGATCTATCAAACACTAACCACACATATAATGACCTAAAAGATTTATTTCTCAGAGAGCAGATTTTGGAGAGCTGCCCACGTGACTTGGCTCTCTTCGTAAAGGAGAGAAAACCGGCAGATGTAACAGCAACATCTACCATTGCTGAACAGTACTTAGAAGCAAGAGGGGGCATTTTCAATTCCCCACGTCAACCTGATCCCCATCCTCCCAGCGAACCGATCGGTTCATCACCGGAAGAGTGGGACCAACAAGCTGGTAGGCAAAGTTCTTATCATTCACCTCCTCGAAGAGGACAGAGTTCTAAACAATGCTTTCTTTGTCATAAACAGGGACATCTTGCTAAGGACTGCAACACAAGGTTGGCCAGTAAACCTCCACCTTCATGCTTTGTGTGCCACAAATACGGTCACTAATTGGCGAAGGATTGTAGACATAATCCTCAGAATGCTGCAGGATTGATGACAACAGATGACTACCCAACAGCACCCTCTCCACTGGTAAATCCGTTTGCCACTAACTCTATACCACCAGAGAGATTCAGCCCCTCCCTTAATCAAAATTCCAATCAACAGGTTGAATTTGGTCCGCAGCCACACGAACCATCAAATGTACATAATGCTACTAACGATCTTGTCACCACAGAAGGTTCGTGCATGCTTGTTACAACACACAGCTTACCTCCCGAATGTTGTGTAAAGGATAATCGGGTACAATTGCAGTGTGGTCATTCACTTCCCGTTCTTAGCGCTGCATGCAGTGAAGAAGTTGTCAAGAAGATGTCTGGAACTACAGCATTTGTAGGTAGGAATAGGGTTTCAGTTCTCAGGGACAGCGGATGCAGCAGTGCAGTGATCAAGGAAGATCTTGTAGATGCATCTCAAATTACAGGGAAGTACAAAAGTTGTGTACTCATTGATGGAACAGTGAAGCAATTCCCGGTAGCCAACATTCATGTTAAGTGTTAACACACCCTTCTTTTCAGGGATGACTGAGGCATTGTGCATGGAAAACCCTTTGTTTGATCTTATTTTAGGGAATATTGCAGGAGTGAGGGCACCCAATGATCCAGATCCCCATTGGACAGCACCAATTCACCCAGGTGTGCCATTATACACCCAAACCCATATGAAACAATCTAACCATTCAAAACCTTTGCATATCCCACCAGGCTTAGGCGCAGGCGTGACGCCGGAAATCTTGCAGGTGGCTCAACAGGCTGATGCCAGCCTAAACAGGGTCAGGAAACCTGGTAGAGATCAGACTGAATGGGTCAGTCAAAACCAGGCCGTTTCATCCTTCCACTACAAAGATGGTATTTTGTTCAGGAAGTTTCATTCTCCCGCAGTCGAATCAAACAAGGTGTATACACAAGTTGTGGTTCCAACACCCTATCGATTACAGGTCATACAATCAGCCCATGAGACTACGGATGGAGAGCACCCAGGGGTAAAGAAAACCCTATACACAATACTAACAACCTTTTACTGGCCAGGAATTTTTGCAGATGTAGCCAACTACTGCAGATCGTGTGAAGGTTGCCAGAGAGCCTCGGCGCCAGGTCAACTGACCAGCATACCACCCAGACACCGATTCATGACATGGTCTTATGATCGATCATATCCCGACAGAGTCAATTATTTGTTTATGCATCATAGAAACGGTTGCGGTTCACATCAAAGTGAATTCCTAGCCCCACCGATGACACAACGCAGATATGAAACTTACTAATGACAAGCTTGCTATTTTTGTTCCAACAGATATCAACAATCTGGATGTTAGTTTTAGGAAAGGCGAATAGAGTAAAGCGAAGAGGTTTTAAAAGTGTTGTATTGCTGCAGTATTTATAATAAATGTTGAATAATATTGCGCTAGAGAGTAAGCGAGAATATGCTTTCGTGAGATGGTAGGCTGTAAAAGAAGGGGGAAAAAAAAAATAATGCGCGGCTGCAAACTTTCAGTGTAGCTACAAGACCTGTTGGGTTTGATAAGTTTTTATGGTGTATGTATTTTGTGAAATTGAAGCAATTTCAGGTAAAACGGGGAGTAAATTGTCACATTGGAAAGTGATAATTATTGATTTTTTTGTTTTTATCTTGTTTCTTCTGCATTTTGTAGAACTGTACTTGGTTCGTAGGGAGAGGGCGTATATTGTGTGGTTGTGTGTATGGGTGTTGTGTGTGCATTGATGTATGAATAGGTGCCATTGATGGTGAGACATGAAAGAGAGGGAGAGGGGTTCATGATAGAGTGCATGGATGCATGACTGTGCCATTGTTGGTGGAGGTGATTTGCATATTAGAGTATGTGCTAGAGGGTATTGTAATGTGTAGATAGGGCTAGAGGTATATTGTAAAACTGTAGGAAGAGGACACCCAAGCAGACAGTTGAAGCGGGTAGTCATATTATTTCTTCATGCAGCTGCAGTTTATGTTCGTTTATTTTGTTTAACTGGCAGATTGTATTCGCCTTATTAGTTGTTCAACCAGTTAATTTCAATTTCGAAATAACATTATTCGCCTGCAAGAAGAGGCTGGTTTGAAGTAACTTTAGAGGGTTATTTCTGGTCACCATCGATGGCACATGGGCTGGGGCCGGAGTCTACAGCTCCGAGTGAGACAAGACACAGGAGCATCATCTGGGATCGCTCATCGACATTCGCCGTCGGCATCAAGAAGCCATCACCACTGGTAGTCGACAGGAAGCGATCATCGTCAATCATGAGCGAAGTCGTCGGGACTTCAACATCGGGGCTACATGCAGGACGCACCCCTGCAAGTCAAGGGGCTTACTGCGTAAGCCCTTTGCGACTGTAGTGGGAAATAACGGTATGACAATCCATACGACTGGAATGACAAAACAGTTTCTTGCAGTTGCTTACTTTCTGGAAAAAATCCGCTCAAATTTGTCACAAGGTGATACAAGTGTGAATTGTTACGGCGGAATATGGTGTGAAATCAAAATACAGCACCCCAAAATTAGCGTAAAATTGATATTTTGTGCTTACCTCTGCTCGGCATCTGTCGCAGTAGACACATGACATGTAATGCACGGGGCTCCGTGACTTTTGTATAGATCGTATAGGGTTAGCTTAATTCAAGACACCAAGTCAAATATGTTGACAATTTAATTGGTTTTGTCCAAAAATAATCGCTGCCAGCTGCTATGTAATATAATATATAAATATTATCAAACTAAGAAAACTAATTTAGATGTGTACTACTTCCAATTTTATTGATTTACAATCAATTTACGATGTCAACAAATTATTAAAAACATATTGTGCGACTTGATTATAGGCTACATGTACCGTTATGCGGACTACCGGTATCAAAATCCGAATCAGCGGTCGTGTGTTGTTTGTATTGACGTCTCTTTAGTCGGATTACACAGCAGTTCGCAACAGCGATCTCGGTAGTTTGCTATGATAAAGCACGGCACATCGCATTTTTATCATCGCAGTCGATGAATGTGATTTTGTCAATGCTAGTAATCGCCGTGTGATATTTTGGACCGGAAAATATCACATTTTTACTGCAGGATTTTTACAAGGGAATAAACGAATCGATTGGAAATGCTTTGCTTTGTTCATGAGGTGAGTTTTTGACTTTGATGTTGTGTAGTTATTTTGATATAAAGTGGCATGATCGTATGCCGCGCCGGTGTATGCATTTATATTGCACCACATACAAAAAGGTCTACACCTGTGCAGGACGCTGCATCGACTAGCAACATTTCATCAAGGGTTCAGGGAACCTAAACAATAGACAGAGACCTTCGCGGAAAGCCGTCATGCATTGGAGCTAAAGTCGGTATCGTTAATTCAATCTTTATGTAAAAGCCTGTGTGGCAGAAGTTCCGGAGTAAACTGCAAAGGCAGTGAGTAATAGGATGCATCTGTGTGTCAGATGGTTAGAATGTAGGGATGAAAAGTTATTATGTAGGGATGAGAAGTTCAGATTTATTATTTGAAGTTATGTTACGTTGTTGTGGACTAGTCCATTGAAGTGGAAATACTTTATGTATTGTGTTATGTGCAACGTTGCAATTTAAGTGGTAATAAATATGTTGATCTTATATCTTGTACATGGCATGTGTTATGAGCATTCTTATTTGCGTCAACCCACGTGACACCCGGCGGTGTCACTTCATATTCAAAGGTAGGACACATTCGTTCTGGAGCAAAACAATTACCCACTATTTACCATGTTTACGGCGTTTCGAGTACCTTTTCATCAAATTAATCCCCCCTTTCAACACAGAAACGTATTGGCATACAAAAATACCCCTAATTTGTGCATTTTCCATTTCCGGGAATCATTTTAAAGCGAACACATGCGAAAATTAACACAATTTTGGGGGAATTGTGAACCCCCGGGCCTAGTATCTAACCCGCGGTCAAGCTCCCCCACGCAGTATGATCTTTAAAAGGGGCAAACAAGTCACTAGAAGAGAAGGTAGACTATCTTACAGCTGAAATTCATAGAATTATATCCACTGTGTAAGAACAAAATGAGGATAATATACCTACGAGATCCACTTACCGCAAGAATTAGACCTCTCTCGTTTAAGTGGACCTAGACGGTAGGTAAGAGCCGAAAGGGGGGAAATACATTCACTATGGTTCAATCTGATCCCGCCAGATTCCCTCAACGTGAAGGGGTACAATATAATATATAATTGTTTTTACAGTGAATCAGTGAGACATATTTAAGGTTAACCAGAAGTACTGATGTTTTTTAGAAAAACAATGCAATCAAAATTTGTTCCTTACGTGTAGTCCTCCGTCAAGTATTTGTCAGCGATTCTTGAGAGACCAGCGCTTTTGAGGACCTGGCGTAGAGGCTTACGGTTGTTTACTCCAGTCCGTTTTCGCCACAGGAGCAAAGCGTGTTCTGCAGCATCACATTCCCATGCGCTAGTGGAAAAGATGGCCTCCAGGTCAGATTTGGTGAAGTCCATAGCGAGACCAAGTGCGATGTAGTCCTCGTGTGTCACTATATCGGAGGATATCGCCTCAAGCACACAAGAGGGTACGTCTTCAAGAGTTTCCAAAACCCTGTAATTTACACAAGAGTGAACATGGTGATTCAGACAATAAATAACAGTTCAAGTAAAGAGAGAGAGAGAGCTCTTGTTGAGGTAAAGGTAGTTCGGATTCGTAAGTCAGATGGGCGGTGTCATTTTGCGAACGCCTTGCACAAGGTGATGCATACAAACTGACTCAATGTTATGCAGTGCGCGCTAACTAACCTATAGCATCAGCCGCGGTGAAGCTTCCCCACGCATGATGATCTTTAAAAGGGGCAAACAAGTAACTGGGAGAGAAGGTAGGCTATCTTACAGCTGAACTTGATAGAATGATATCCACTGTGTAAGAACAAAATGAGGAACAAACACACTTTTGAGATGGATTAACTTACCACAAGTGAACCATTTTTGGGGGATCTAGCGGGTAAAAGCGGAAAACGGGGAAATAAATTCACTGCGATCCAATTTGTACGTTTGTGCCCCTATCTTATCCCGCCAGATTCCTTCATCATGAAGGTGTACAATTAAGTTAATCAGTAAGATATACTTCATATTAACCATAAATATTTACGCTTTTTAAAGAAAAGAACAAAATGCAATAGAAGTGTGTTCCTTACGTATTGTCCTCCGTCAGGTATATGTCTGCGATTCTTGAGAGACCAGCGCGGTTGAGGACCTGGCGCAGAGGGTCGCGGTTGTTCACTCCAGTCCGACTTCGCCACAAGTACAGGGCGTCCCGTGCAGCATTTGAACATATCCCTTCTTTCTCGGTAATGATGGATTCGAGCTCAGCGTGGGTGAAGTTCATAGCATGACCAAGTGCGATGTACTCGTCGTGTGTCGATATGTCACAGGATATACTGCTTAGCACCTGAATGGGTACGTCTTCGGGTGTTGTCAAAACGCTACATGTTACACAAAAGTAAACATGCTGAATCAGACAAAATTACAGTTTATGCGAAGAGAAATTTCTTAAAATGTGTACCCTTTGTTATAATAGTCATGAAATATACACTTTTTTCCATTTCCGCGAATTTTGTTTGAACGCGAACACATGCGAAAATGTACCCCGTTTTGGCGATATTGTGAACGATCATGCGTACACATGGCCAATGTGCAGTGACACCCCCGTGCGCGAAATTATTTTTCCTACGAACTTTTTGTTCGGTTGCGCATGCGCATACCCGAAATTTCCATTGCATTAATTTAGTCATGCGTGAATTATGTGCCATAAGTTGTACATCAAATGAAAGAAGAGAAACATACATTTTCATAATTGTATATCTTATCAAAGAAATTATTCATTATGACAGAAAATTTCTGCCATGAAATCCGGTTTCGTTTTTTCTGGGACACTGTGTATGTAAATAACATGTGCAAGATTTCAGATAAACTTCAATTTACTCAGTTTGCAGATGACACCAGTGTGTTTTGTCCCATCCTCAATTTGATGTTTTGCAAAATGTATTTACTAATGAAGTTGCTAAATTGATCGAATGGTTGCAGGCAAATAAGTTAGTTTTAAATATTACTATAACCAACATTATGATTTTTACGAATACATTTATAGATAAAGATGACATAATTATTCATATAAATACATCAAGAATAATACGTGTTTCACATGTGAAATTAATCGGTGTAATTATTGATGATTGTTTAACATGGAAGGTACACACTGGTGTCATCTGTAAAACAATCTCTAAAAATATTGGGGTCATGAATAGGATGGATGAAATCATACCCTAATGCTATGTTGATAACTTAGCGTCATTATATAACACTGTCATAGTCCCATATTTTAATATTGTATTCTTGCCTGGGCAATCTCTAGTGAACACAAAAATGCAGAGATTGTTTAAATTACAAAAGAGGGCAGTACGAGTCATATTATATTCGTCATACATGGCTCATTCTATGCCAATAGTTTGTAGTCTTTCTGTCTGAACAATACACTGTTGGTCATAATGTTGGAATATTTTTTTTTAGATCAAATTTCATTAATTTTCCCTATTTTTGCGCCTAATGAACCATTTCAGACTAGAAATAATGATTATATAATATTTCCAAACTACCAATGTACAATAAATGGTTGAATGGGTTTGCATTAATTAATGTAGCCTTTTGTTTTGAGCTTTGAAATGCAGAACCTTTCATGATGGGCCCCTTTCCCTCTGAAAAGCGTATGTCCAGCAAGTCATCATTATGTGTCATTTCTCAGCGTTGGCTGCAAAAACTTTCAACCAAAATTGGCACAGAGGCTCTCTAGGTCATATCCCGTCCAACGCCATTGCCTACACGCCAGACGATGCTTGTGTTCCACCATGAAGGGTGTCAACAAGCAATGTCCACTGATTTGTTGGAACATCGCAGGCTAGGATCTGTAAAATCCTCATACGTCATCGAGAGGAGGGTCAATTAAAGATACGGGAATCTCTAGGACGTCCACAATTTACCATCAGGACAAATGATCGCAAATTGCTTAACCTGTGCAATAGAAACCGGAAATGCCAAAATGGAGCCTTCGCCGTCTATGAAGAAAACACTATGAAATCGACGCCTTCTGCCAAACTGCAGATCAGAGATCGCTCTAGCATGGTCACCTAGCATGATAAACTACCAAGTGTCCAGCCCATACCATGCAACCAAGATTTACAGGACGTCCGTGGACTAGGGAGTACAGAAGATCGCCGCCTGGACACTCGTGATATGTCATCTTAATGGGTACGAGCCATACCACCGTTGGGCCGTCCCAACTTCAGTCGTTTTGTGAATACAGACATCTTCCAGCTTCTCGTCACGTAATCGAGGAACCCTTTGTCCTCCATCTGTTCGGTCAAGGATGTTATGGCTCGTACCCATTCAGATAACATATCTCTAGCGTCCAGGCGGCAATATTCTGGGCTCCCTAGTCCAGGGACGTCCGGTAAATATGGCTTGCATGAATTAGAGTTGACACTTGGTAGTTTGTCTTGCTAGGTAACCATGTTAGAGGGATCTCTGATCTACAGTTTGGCGAAAAGCGTTGATTCCATAGTGTTTTCTTCATAGACGGCGAAGGCTCCATTTTGGCATTTCCGGTTTCTACGGCACAGGTTAAACAATCTGCGATCAGTTATCCTGGTGGTCAATTGTGAACGTCCTAGATTCCCGTAGCGTTAACTGCCCCTCCTCTCGATGACGTCTGAGGATTTTACAGATCCTAACTTACGATGTTTCAACGAAACAGTGGACATTGCTTGTTGACACCCCTTCCTGGTGGAGCACAAGCATCGTTTGGCGTGTAGGCAATGGCGTTAGATGGAGTATAGCCTAGAGAGCCTATGTGGCAATTTTGGTTGAAAGTTTTAAAGCCAACGCTGAGAAATGACACATAATGATGACTTGCTGGACATATGCTTTGGAGAAGGAAAGGGGCCCATCATGAAAGGTCATGCCTTTCAAAGCTCAAAACAAAAGGCTTGATTAATTAATGCAAACCCATTCAACCAAGGGCGTCGATTTCTTCTCGCCATTGGGGGGGGGGGGGGGGGGGGGGGATGATTCGCCATTTATGGCGAGGGAGCGAAGCGACAACCCAGCAGCGTGCCCGGGTTTTTATGGTTGAGGGGGGAGGAGGGGGGGGGGGGGGGTAGGGGCCCCAAAGCTTTTGAATTCAGTTGTTTAGAAATTGGAATATTATTAAGTGTACATTGCAAGCATCATGTTATGAGCTGGGCTTTGTCCAATTGTGAACTTCAGCCTGATACTGATAGATAAATATGCAAGCATTTTGATGGAACCCTGAATAGCATCAGTCATGGGATACCCACATTGGGAAGCTTGGGAGTCCAGGGGGCGGAGCCCCCGGAAGCTTTGGGATGTGTAATATCCAGATATAAAGATGTTGTCTATATGTAAATATATAGTTAACTATTCTTTCGTTAATTGGCTTTTGAATTAGCTGTTTAGAGATTGGAAGATTATTAGGTGCACATTGCAAGCATCCTGTTATGATGAGGGCACTGTCCAAGTATGGATGAATTTTAGCCTGATAGATGAATTGCAATCATCCTGATGGAACCCTGAATAGAATAAGTAAAGGGATACCCACATTGGAAAGCTTATTGGGGGTCCAGGGGGCGAAGCCCCCGGAAGCTTTTGGATTTGTAAAATCCAGAAATATAATTAACTATTGAATAGTTAGCTCAATTTTAGTGAGCGAAGCGCAAACGCAGTGGGCAAGGTTCGCCTGAAAGTTTGCCAAGAGAGGAGTCCTGAATAAAACTATTTAATGGGAAAAGGGCTGGGACTGTGTCAAATAACCTTAATGGGGGTTCCAGGGGCGCAGCCCCGGAAGATTTTGGATTTGGGCAGATTAGCATTATCAAAAAGTGGTTTAAAGAAGACTATATATAACAACTTCCATACATGAGAGGGGGCAATGCTCCTTAATGTTAATGTTATTATATATTTTTGAACCCCAAATACAGGCCATCCCCCCACCTGAAATATTGGGAGGGGGGGGGGGGGGGGGGATATATCCCCCCTATGGAAACATGGAAACATTATATAATCATTATTTTTAGTCTAAAATAGTTCATTAGGCGCAAAAATAGGGAAAATAAATGAAGTTTGACCTAACAAAAAAAAATTCCAACATTATGACCAACAGTGATATTTTTTTTACTACAAAGTGTGATACACATTGTTTTATGTAATAATAAAATGTTCCCTGAAGCTTTATTATGCTATTATGAGTTAAATAATGCTTTTCATAATTATATTACGAGAAATTCTACAAATTATCACCCCAGATACGATCATCCTCTTATAACGTACATTATATATTATATACCCCATCAAGACAAGGGGCTTAAATTATTGTATATTTTCCTAGATATATTGTATGTATGTACGTTACGTTGCTTTACTGGGGTCCGTTTTACATAAGGCAATTACAGCATTTCTACTGACTTCTTACACTTTATGATTGTGTCCGTATTTTGTATACTGTGTATGTTGAACTTGTATTCCTTGATTTTCATTTGTTCTTACCTGGTCAATTTGTTGTTTCTTATGAAGTGTTAAATAAACTGATCTTGATCTTGAACTTGAACTTAAATACGCTACCGACTGAGCTAACTCGCCTTGCTTGGTTTGTGTTCGGCTTTTAGGGGGTATATATACCTTAACCCTAACCCTTAATTTGGAGGCTATAGGTCAGATTTAGTGGGTATAGGTCAGATTTAGTGGCTATAATAAGTCTATTAATAAGTCGGATTTCGGTTATGCGCGTGCGCAAGCAAAACTCACGTAAAAAGCCAACAGTTTGTAGAAAAAATAATTTCGTCCCCCGGGCGTAGTATCTAACCCGCAGTCAAGCTTCCCTACGCATGATGATCTTTACAAGGGGCAAACAAAACACTGGGAGAGAAGGTAGGCTATCTTGTAGCTGATATTCATAGAATGAATGTGTAAGAACAACATAATTGGAACTTGGTTTTATAAATTAATATCACGTACCTGTAATTGTTGGTGAGGTATTTCTCCGCGAGTCGCTTAAGTCCTGCGGCATTCAGTGCGGAGCGAATGGATTCACAAGTGGCCATGTTTGATGATTCCAACAATTGCTCCAACATCTGTTTGATCGTTTCACAAAGACTGGACTCATTCGCTTCAATGAAACGTCTGCCCCATTTGTCTGAATCAAGCCCAAGCTCAGAGCACAGTCTCATCGTGTAATCATTGTCATGATGGTGGAAATCCCAGCCAGGGTAGTACAGCGCCGTCTCCCACATGTCCCATGCAATCTCCTCCAGGGTGCCATGTGGAATATCATCTGAACACATGGGCATTAAGATGGGGGGGGGGGGGATGTTATTTAGGTCATTGTATAATTAATCGAAGTGAGTGAGACACAAGGATGACAAACTTATGCAATTGTAATTATAAAACAATGCTTGTAAATGGGGCAAATATTAGTTGATGTCACAATATACTACCCAACCCGTTTATTTACTAGGACCGTTTGAAATTAAATACTAGTAAGCAGATGGCAATGAAACTTACATAATGTCACAGAATAGTCTTAAAGGGAGCGTTGAGTATTGGTATTTTCCGAAGTGCCCCCCCAAAATTAATTCCAACAGATTTGGTTGATTTCAGTTCCATATGAAAGATCATCGAAAAAAACATGGGAAATGATAATAATTCCCAATCAAATGCTCTAATTGTTGTGCAATTTGCTTTCAAAATATTATATAAAAGTGTTTGACGTCCGGACATCACTTTTTAGAGAACGCTAGCGCTAGTCGCTAGCGATCTAGGTCGTCCTGATAGAGAACTGAAACTAAATATTTTTGTGCACGCTAATTGTGCTTAAAACTATACATACGGTACTTACCAGCAATTCACTCTCCAATATGTGATCCAACTATCGGGTGGATTAAGATTATGATTTTTCACTCCATTCCGCAAAAAAGCAGTGATATATGCGCCTCATGGACTTGTCTCCGTGTGTTAGCGCGACTCCGAAACGAAAGGCGAACAAACGGGGCTTACAATGTACATGTACATACTACACGTACTATTACCGCGCACTGCACTACAGTCCCGTATATAGGACCTAGAACGCTAGTTCTTCGCGCTGGCGTTAATTTGACACCTCGAGTTGTAACGGATATTTTTGAATGATATAACAGGGGTTTTATTTTGTGGTTTGTAATTGTGTATACTTTTCGAGCATGGTGAAGTAATAACTATTAGTTTGTACCGTAATCGTGCAGGTTTTGGTTACTAAAGTTAAGTTTGACCAATACTCAACTACCCCTTTAATGTAGTGATTATGTTTCTGTGATTTTCGGTAAAACCGTATACCTTAACACCTGACAAAGGTTGTACGCGTTTCGATTGTCGACAGAGTTATACAATATATGTATAATAAATTCAAGAGTATAATAAAACTGGATAGTAATTTGTCTAATGTATTTGATTAAAGGGATAGTACAGTTCTGGTCAAACATGGTTGTTAGTAGATACAACTTGTCAGTTATCATCAAAAACGAAAAAGTTATAATTCAATGATGCTTGAATGGTAAATAAAAACCAAGTTAATAACATATCATAAGTTATTGGGCTGTTTTCATTCACAAACCAGCTGTTAACACAAGAGGGCGCTCTCCAGACACATCATGTTTCGTTAATTAAAAAAAAAAAAATAATTTATGAACATTTTCCTAAATTATTGAATACAAGTTGGTCCCTAACATTTATTCTAGATATATTTATGGATTTTTCAGGCATTTCTGATCCGATTTTGATTTGTTAAAAGTTGATTCTGTCATTAATATTGTGTGCTTTTTCAACTTATCTGACATGGAAAACTTTCGTTCATTTGCTCCGCACATTTCGCACGGCGCGCTACAACACGGGAAATGGAACAGAATTTAGCCCCATTTTCGTGCGCTGTGTGAAAAACTCCCATAGCTTAAAGTAATTAAACAATTTTTTAATCAATTAGTGATACATTTCCTTTTGAATGTAACCAGTTATGTCTCGTTTCGTTACTGGGAAAAGGTGGCCCTTTGTCGTTTAATTTTCGGTAAAATTTGACAGAACGACAACTTCCCTATGGCGAATACAATAAATTTGTACCAACTCTCGCTCATTCAGCCGATCGTATAATTTTACCCTGTTACGTTTTTATACCGTCTCGCGACATCGAGTGGTCTGAGCGCTAAGCTAGAAGCTCTTAAATGATGGCGATTCTTCCTCGAAACGCTCATGCCAATCTGAGCTAGAATATAGATTACGTAATTTTGTGCGTTCTACTTCGAAATTCGAAGTGCGTCATATACAGTAGTCAGGCTTTAAAAACAAATGCTACATTAATAACAATTAGTTCTGCTTTGCCACTGCTATCTTGGCATCTGCAGACCAGCGAAGTAGGATCCTCTACCTTGGTTCTTGAAAAATTGTTGCCCCTCGCTGTAAGATGCCTCATCTAGCGTCACGCAGAAACCCGCATCGGGTTCGGGGGTCTTGCCTTCGGGTGGCGGAATGAGGGCGTTCTTGACTTGGCCACCGAGAGCTCCTCCGTCTGCCGTTTTTTCTTTCAACTTAACAAGCCCTGTAGGAGTGGATAGTTAAAAGGCATACTTTGAATATAAATGTTATTTACATTATAAACTATAAAATTCGATAAACTAGAGAAACATGATCATAAGTGATCCGTAATTATTAGCATGATTAACCACATGGTGCAAGTCTCACCAGCACTGTTTCGGTGTGTATGTATTCATAGAAGAGGGCAGCCTGCATGAGAAGTTGTAACCAATCATGATTCTATTTTGGTGTTAAAAATTTGATTATCTTTATACATTTTGTGAATGTTTTTATTGTCGTGATATTTTACGTATTTCTGTCTTTTATTGTCACAAAACCTGTTTCGGATTAGAAACAGGTTTCTTCATTTTTAACGATCTCCTCTACCAATCATCTTAATCTAAAAACATGATGTCAAATGTTACTTCCATGACTCAGGAACTATCAAAAGCTATTCAAACCCATTTAATAAAAGAACGAAACGAAGCAAAACCTTTCTCGGTGAAAATGTTGAAGTGCAATTGGATGACAGGAGGCTCCAGCGTGAAGCCGCTGAGTTGAAAGTCCGGGTTATCTTTGTCCTTGAAGACTTCCTGAAGCCTCTTCACCGCTTGGACGCACTGGAGGGCCTTCAAAGTGTCCTCATCGGTTATGTTGACCACCGGTTGCAGGACACTTTCTGCTTTGTCCTGAATCGCCAGGTCTTGATGCTGTTTGTCGATTGTTGTTTCTCAAGAAAAGAATGAGCACATAATGGAATACAGCTTAGTGCATAATTATTGAAGATGTGGAGTTAAAGGGATCTAGTAACATTGTGCATATGCACACAGTTTTACTTAGAGCTCTAGTAGATCTTGTATACCTTGTTCAATTCGTTTTACCAATAGAAACATGGGACAGGATTCGGTCTTTCAAATTTCCCTTTCATTACAAACAAAATACTTACGATTATAATGACTGTTCTGATTTTTAATTATCAACTTTAAAGTTATAACTGTATCCAGAGTTAGTGCAATGCGTTAGCGAAGATCAATGCATGTAATAGCAATGTAACGTGAAATTATCACACATCCTGTTAGATGAAAACCTCACTTTGAGGGCCTTAACTGAAGTCGTGATTATCGTGTTTTTTTAGCACTCAAGCCTGCATCCAGTAGATTTTTATCAGGGTTGGCACTTTCCGATCACTATATATCGCATTTAATTATCCATTTATCACTCTTTGCACATCACAACAAAGTGACTAGATCCCTTCAAGGTAGCATGTAAAGCATACAAATAAACAAAAGTAGTTCGCATTAAGCTGTACAACCTAAATTTTTAATTGTAATTCATCTGATAATCAATTGCAATGTCATAAAAGAAAATTGATAAAAGGGGTCTAGTAACTTGACATGTGCGCAACGTGATGAGTGGTTGATGCAGTATATACTATTTTAGTATTGTTATCTGATATGTCCACCGGGTTTTGTGTCAAGTTAAATGGACTTTATATGGCCGAGTAATGAGCAGAAATGCAAAGTGACATTCACTAACTCATTGCACTCACTTTGTATACGATTCTGACGATCCATTGGATAATTTGACATCTGGACACCTCAATCGTAAATATCTTTTTAACGAAAGGGAAATTTGTAAAACCGAAACCTGTCACATGCTTTTTTTTGTTAGTAAGAATACAATAAGGTATGCGGGAACCGCATTAATTTCAATTGGATTTTGAGGATTCGGACAATGTTACCAAGTCCTTTTAAAAGCACAAGAAACAAAAAAGTAATGCATATTTAATAGTTTGCCAATATAACTATCTCTTTTTGATAGTTTGGATGGCTTTTGATGACTCCTTATTAATACAAAGTTAAGGTTAAACCAAAATAACACATTTAAAAACATTTTATAATAATGATTAAAATTGCTACAAAATGATAACATTAAGAAATACATACAACTAAGAATATTCCGAAAATGTATTAGCTCTTGTTATACTATTGCTACCTACTAAAATCATCAATGTATTCTCGTAGATTATGTCACAAAGTATACATTTGCCATTAAAAGTTACTATCGGACGCATATTAGCCGTTATTAAACAGCTCAGACGTCATATAGAGGTGTGAAAGTAAAATTAAATTGAAGATAATATCATCTTCCCACATAGTTACGTCCTGAGAAGATCCAAAAGGCCAAGCCAATTCCCTGCTGGAAACAACATGTTTGCATGTTTTTGACACGGCCCTATTGGAAACCAGTAACCATGGTAACATGACTGTTTGGCATTTTACCGTGTTGAAATAAAATAAAATCAATCCATCAATCAAATCAAACACAACAGCTGATATTTCATTGAGGAAAATTATACTCTAATGTGTGAATCTTTTTGTCAATGTCAATGACCCTACGGTGGGCCACAGTGTGAACACAGTATCGACCACCATATACAATGTGAGCGCTTTCACATTGTGTAAAATAGTGCGCTCGCACTGTATCTCAGCAATTGCACAGTGTGATTTGATTTTCACACTGTAAAAAAACGCTCCAATTTGCACACTGTGGCGCAAACTGTTCTTTCCGGTAGTATAATTTCGACAACAAAAATCACAAAAACATGAATTAATATTAATTTCGTGGTAATATTCTATCTGTGTGATATTGTCAAAGTGTAATGTTTTGTGTACGAATTACAATTACAAACTTCGCATTGATCACATAATCACCTTGTTATACAATTGATTTTTTGTTAAATATTTGTGGGTTTTGTTTATAACTTAATTTATACAGAGTGTAATGTATATATACATAATACCATTCCCAATCAATGGGAATCAGTCCAAGGATGTTCAAGTTATTATTGAACTGTTCAGTCTGGTGTTCCACAAGGGTCAATTCTTGGCCCACTCACATTTTGTTTGTTTATAAATGATTATGTAAATTGAGTTTTAGTTCCCAATCAAAGATTTCACTTTATGCGGATGACACTGCTATCTTTAATAAGGATAGTGATCATTCTCAAATTCAAATTAATTTGCAAAGAGATTTTGACTTAATTGTAAAATGGCTTAAGTATAATGGTATGTATAATTATACACCCAGATAAATCTAAAGTGATTACTTTAGGTCCTAAAAGAAAGTTGCGTAACCTCGTTCTTTCCATAAAATGTAATGATAGTGAGTTAGAAAATTTCAGTCATATAAAATATCTTGGTGTAATACTCGACTCTCAATTAGTTTGGTCAAAACATATTGAAACTATATGTCTGAAATTATCACGGTCTATAGCATGTATAAGACGGATACAACATTTAGTTCCGAATAAAGTACGTATTAATTTATATTATACACCCCCGAATATTTCAGGTGGGGGGGGGGGGGGGGGGTGGCCTGTATTATCATCCCCCCAATATTTGGGGTTCAAAAATATATAATAACATTAGAATTAAGAAGCATTGCCCCCTCTCATGAATGGAAGTTGTTACTATAGTCTTCTTTAAACCACTTTTTGATAATGCTAAACTGCCCAAATCCAAAAATTTCCGGGGCTGCGCCCCTGGAACCCCCATTAAGGTTATTTGACCCAGTCCCAGCTCTGTACTCATTAAATAGTTTTATTCAGGACTTCTCTCTTGGCAAACTTTCAGGCGATCCTGGCCCACTGTGCGTTTGCGCTTCGCTCACTAAAATTGAGCTAACTATTAAATAGATAATTGTATTTCTGGATATTACAAATCCCAAAGCTTCCGGGGGCGTCGCCCCCTGGACCCCCAAAAAGCTTTCCAATGTGGGTATCCCTTGACTTATTCTATTCAGGGTTCCATCAGGATGATTGCAATCGACAGTATTTATCTATCAGACTAAAATTTATCCATACTTGGACAGTGCCCTCATCACAGCAGGAGCTTGCAATGTGCACTTAATAATCTTCCAATCTCTAAACAGCTAAATCAAAAGCCAATTAACTAAAGAAAAGTTAACTCTATATTTACATATAGACAACATATTTATATCTGGATATTACAAATCCCAAAGCTTCCGGGGGAGCCGCCCCCTGGACCCCCAATAAGCTTCCCAATGTGGGTATCCCATGACTGATGCTATTTAGGGTTCCATCAGAATGCTTGCAAATATGTACCTATCAGGCTAAAGTTCATATTGGACAAAGCCCAGCGCATAACATGATGCTTGCAATGTACACTTAATAATCTTCCAATTTCTAAACAGCTTGATATCCTCGTACTGAATATATGAAGAAATCATTTGTCTATACAGGTACTTCGTTATTTAATAATCTTCCTATTTCCATTCAATATAGTTCTTCTTTAAGTATTTCTAAAAAGAAAATTAGAAGTGCAATAAACATGTTATAGGTACATATTCATGACCCATTATTACTGTTATTATTGTTATATTTAAACTGGTTTTTACTTTAATTCTCAGTTATAATGTATTAGGTAGGGTGATTGGGGTAGATGAATGCATGTTGATGTATATATATTTTTGTATTTTTGTTTGTATTTCCGTTTAATTTACGATGTTGTTTATTATTTAATGTATAGATTTTGTAATTAACTATATTGTAATATATATTTATACGTCTCATACAGGGCGCCGCTGTAAAGCAGTTTTTTAACTGAACGGCCTACCCTGTATTTTTTAATAAAGAAAACATGAATAATAATAAAAAATAAATAGATCTTGAATTCGTCACTTTGACGAATTAAGGTTATACATATTGAAATTTCGATATGATGATATTGACTTTTCAACGCGTAATATGATGATGTCATAACATTTACTTGGCATAAATGAGGTATGAATTCGTATCTACAACTTATAATCTATCCGAATATTAAAATAAACTTGGGTGTTTGTAGACTTTTTAAAAAGTTATGGCCGAATGAAAAAAGTATGTTTTTACCATATTTTGCCAATTTGCGTGCGTGCGTAATTTTGACTTTGACGCGCGCGTACTCCGTTATTATGAGTCAACAATGACTCAAATTGATAGGGTGAGGTGAGGGATGTAGTATCAGGATTTCAAAACATGTGAAAAAACGGCATTTTACTTATTTATTTGCGTTACGCGCGCAAATACGTGTGGTAGACTAATCACAATTGTATAGAGGCACATTATAGTTCCGGAATTCATAATGTTGGGTAATTAAAACCCTAGCACTTTTAAAGCATACCTTCAGCTACAACATATCGAAATCTGGGAGAAAATCAATGGAGAATTAGCGAGATATGGTCGGAGGTCTGCTGTGATTGATTTCAAAATCGATTAAAATCAGTTAAAATGCGCATTTTCAACTTTAACAGTCAATATGATGACTTTATAACATTCACTTGGCATAAATGAGGTATGAATTCGTATCTACAACTCATAATCTATCCGAATATTAAAAGAAAATTGGGTGTTTGTAGACTTTTTTTAAAGTTATGGCCGAATAAAAAAAAAGATGTTTTTACCATATTTTGCCAATTTGCGTGCGCGCGTAATTTTGACTTTGACGCGCGCGTACTCCGTTATTATGAATCAAGAATGGCTCAAATTGATAGGGTGCATTAAGGAATGTGTAAGGATTGCAAAACATGTGAAAAAACTAAATTGTTCCTGTTCATTTGCCTTACGCGCGCAAATACGCGCGCGCCGACGCGCTCGCGCGGAAATATTTGAAACGCTTAAAATTGTTTGAAAATTGTTTGAAACATATAGTAAATTACTCGGGTTAGGGTTTTAAGCATTTAAAAAAAAAAAAATTAATTGACGGACGTGTACGCGCGCGTCTCCGAGTATAATTGCACGCGCATGAGCTTAAAAGATGACTATTGACCGGATTAATATTGATACGAAATTTGAATTGAAATTGATATTTCATAACTGAGATATAATGATTATTAAAATTTGACAAAATGGCGTCCTGATGACGTCAGTCATGTGACTTCACTGAAAAGGTTAGCAGATCTAAGTTAGATCATGATCTATCATCATGTGAAGATTCATGACAATTGATTCATGTGATCTTGAGATATGCGACGCACAAAATTAGGAAGAATAAATAATAATAAAAATTCGAACGAAATCAATAGGTTATACATATGTATATGTATAACCTAATAATAAAAAAATAAAAATCTTGACGAAATCAATAAGGTTATACATATGTATATGTATAACCTTAATAAAATGTGTTTCATAATGTGGCCACACTATCAAGATTCACAGTGTGAAAACGCCCGAATTTTACATTGTGGAGATCCACAGTGTGAAAATGCACAAAACATTGTGAAGATTTGCAGTGTGAAAATGCCCGAATTTAACGTTGTGGAGATTCACAGTGTAAACACGCCTGAATTTAACATTGTGGCGCACACTATGATTCACAATGTGAAACACCGTGTGATTCACAATGTCATACAAAATGTGATTCACACTGCGAATAAGTGGGTTCTTTCCACCATGGTTTTACGGTAATCGCAATTACTCAACTTTATCATTAACATAACTTTATGCATTGTCTTACTGTAAGCGTTTTCTTCCCCTGTGCGTGGCTCTTCGGCATCAACGAGCGTCACATTCTTCTTCAGGTTGCCCTTTTCTGTTTCAAGAGAGTAAAGGTAATTTGGAGTCTTGAGTCTTAAATCAAACGCGCGGTGCCATCTTGTAAACGTCGGACACATTTTAAATTTTAATCAAGTCATGTTAATCACAGCATTGTATAATTAATATGTTGTCGAATGTTACTTTAATGACACAGGAACTATCAACATATATGTAAACTATCAAATAAAAGAATGAAACGAAGCAAAACCTTTCTCGTTGGAAACATTGAGGTGCAAGTTAGACTCCAGGTTGAGGGCGCTGACCTGATATTCCATGTCGTCTTCGTCTTTGCTTTCCTGAAGACTCTTCAATGTCTGGGCGTCCTGGAAGGCCTTTGAAGTGTCCTCCTTGGATCTGTTGACAGCTGACTGCAGAACACTTTCCGCTTTGTCCTGAATCTCCGGGTCATTATGCTGTATGTCGATTGTTGTTTCTCAAGAAAAAAAATGAGCACATAATCGAATACAGCTTAGTGCATATGAAGGATGTGGTGTTACATGTCAATTACAGGTAGCATGTCATGCATACAAATTAACGAATGCAATTCCGCATTTACGATGTAAAATCTCATTATGATTTAAAGTCATTTGACAAACAATAAGAAATACAAGACAATTTTATAAAAAACGCAAAAATCAAAAATAAATTCATATATTTTTTAGTTGACCTTTTTTGATAGTTTTCATGGGTTTGTATGCTTCAATTATACAAAGTTAAATGGAATTAGTAACATTGTCCAAATCCTTAAAATCCAATTGGAATTTTAGCGGTTCCATCATAGCGTGTATTAACAATAACAACAGATGTTAAGTCATCCACTGGACCGCGGAAACCGTGTACAAAGTGAGTGCAAAAAGTTGGTGAATATCACTTTGCGTTTTTGCTCATTACTCGGCCATATAACGTCCATTTAACTTGAATTCTTTACACACCACCCAGGGGACATGTCAGATAACAACAATATACATTATATCAAACACGCATCACCTTTTGCACATGTAGACAAAGTTACTAGATCCCTCAAAGATTAACCCCCAAAATCTCATTAAAAAAACATGTGAATGTCTTTATAATTGCTAACAAATCATACAAAATTATGCAATCAGTAATGTACTAAATTAGTAAATTGAGTCACAAAGTATAATGTGCCAAATGTGTTGAATATAGTAGCTGTCGGGCGCATAATAGTCCAGATCTCAGAGGTCATCATTTAGCCCCCACTCCTCACACATGTCCTTGGAGGCTTTTTAGGATAAATTCAATTATTGAGCTTTATTCGTATTAGAACTTAGGAAATTTTCTTACTGAAAGCAAATTCGTCCAATCTATGTGGCTCTTCGGGATCAACGAGCATCACTTTTCCAGACGGTAAATTCTTCTTCAGGTGCCCCTTTTCTGGTACAAGAAATTAAAGGTAGTTCGGAGTCAAACATCAGACGTGCACTTCGGACATATTACATTTGAAATACTATTACCAAGAACTACACATTTTAAGTTACATTGATAAAATTAAATATACGTTCTATTATAGTACATTTTCTATAACATAAATTCTGTCAACTTGAACTTGAGTTAGTGAAATGAGAGTCTGAACCAATGTCTTACTGAGTTGTCTTGCTAATTTCTTCAAGTGAGATGCTTCCAAAACTTTGCACACGGTCCTCGTCTGATCGACGTCTGGTTCTGCTCCAGTCTTCCACTTGTAAAGGATCTGATGCATCTGCTTAGCACTGCTGCCATGGAGATCGCGACGTATGGCGTTGACCTTGACGTATGACGTAGTAAGTCGCAGAGAGACTGGTACGGTTTTTTCCGGAGGAATTTCTTCCGCAAGGTAGGACAGTTGGATGTCTTCCAAGGTGGCTGCATCGGCTTGATCCTGACCCTTTTTCGACCGGCTGACGTACGACGACGGGTCTTCGGGTGCTGCTTCGAAAAGGATTAACATGAGTGAAGTTGAATTGATATTTGAGATTTCAATCATATACCAATGATTATCATTGCAATATTCTTCTGAATGACGTGTTATATAGTTTCATAAAAAGAAACATTGTTTGCCTAGTGAAACACACATTTGATGACAGATTATATCACCTACTGCCCATTGATTGTTTTACTACAACCGGAAAGCGTTCTGGAACGCTTGAAGGTGCACCTGTAAATTCTCTAACTCCACACAAATTAATTTGAGCTTCCACATTTCTCTACTACCGTGTTGTTTGGCTTATGGTAAGAGAAGAATAAAATAAGGTTATATTTTTTCAAACGCCCATATAGTATAACGATATGTATCATTGGAATTCATTCAACTCAAGAGCGTTTATAAACGGTCATGAACGTCATAAACGTCAAACTGTAATTATTTGTAAAAGCTGACGCAAACTTTCGCATTTTTAACCAGGAAATCAGTGTTTTTTTTCAATGAAAGTTTCACACATAAAAAAAAAAAATTGTGACAGTTCAACGTGATTTTTTATTTAATTTTTTTTTCGAAGCCGAGACCAAGTACCATCACAATTTTCGAGGCCGAGACCGAGACCATTGTTTGAGAATAGTGTAAGTGGGGTAGAAAAGGGAGGGGGGGGGGGGGGGGAGGGGGTGTCCGTAGAAAAGGTTCGAAGCCCAGACCAAGTATCTTAAAAATGTTCGAGGCCGAGACCGAGACCACTGGTTGAGAATCGTGTAAGCGGAAGGCGGGGGAGGGGGTGGGGGAGGGGGGGGGGGGTGTTGGTACAAAATGTTTGAAACCATTTCAACATTTTCGAGGCCGAGACCAGGTTACTTCCAAATAGTCTTTTGTTGGTCAAAGGGGGTGGGGGAGGGGGGGGGGGGGGTGAAATTCTCTAGTGGAGATTGTATAATCCGAACACTTCTATCATATAAGATATATATATTTAACGGAAGACAATTCGAAAAACCGCTAAACTTATTACATGCTTGCTTCGGTATATACGCATACAACTAGATATATACTATGATAGAATTCTAAACAGGCTCGTAGCCATGGGGGGGGGGGGGGGGGGGGGGAGGGGGAGGGGTACGTTTTGTGCCTACGAACCCCCCCCCACCAACAAACAAAAAACAAAAACAATGCAGAAAGGTCCACTTTCCATCGGCCACGGCCATGATGCAACTGTCCCCCACACTTACACAACTTACCGATCGGTCTAGGCCACAATCAACCCCTTCCCCGGCTTACACAACTCAACCAGTCTCGATCTCGACCACGATCGCCTCATCCACCCCTTACATGGTCAGTTTCGGGGCACGATAACCGCTTCTGTAAATTACGCTCCCCCCTTGACAATCCTGGCTACGGCCTGCTAAGTAAGTTATGGAGTTTGAAAATGTTACAAGATCCCTTTAACAATAAATCAGAAACAATGGAATTTTAGTAGCTAAGTCATTCCGTTTATTTCACAAAACATTAAAGGGAGCTAGTAACTTTGTTGACACGTGCAAAAAGTGATGAATGGTTGATGCAATGTATATTGTTGTAATCTCATATGTCCACAGGGTATTGTGTGAACATTTCAAGTCAAATGGACATTGCATGGCCAAGTAATGAGCGAAAATGCAAAGTGATATTCACTAACTCACTGCACTCACTTTGTACACGGTTTCAAAACTCTGACGGAGTTTTTCTTATCTGAATACTTCGATCGTACATATCTTTGTAACGAAAGGGAAATTTGAAAAACCGAAACCTGTCCCATGATTTTATTGTTAATACGAATACAACAAGGTATAAGGGAACCGCTAGAATTAAAATTTTATTTTGAGGATTTGGACAATGTTACTAAGTCCCTTTAATGTTGAGGCCTAAAATACTATTACTATATGTATATTAAATATTATAAAATTAAAAAAACGAACTCGAAAATCAAACTTTTTGTTATTATTATTGTTAAACGTGTAAACGTTTTGAATCCGCACTCGTTTCAATAATGGCTGCCTCAATAAATCTTCACCAAAGTAACCTGAGCAGTGTATCACTGATCTCTGCAAGATGAAGGCCAGCCTTGAATTAAATAACTCTAAAATCTTAAATATAAAACCTTATGCACATAGATACTTTTCCTTGCAAGTGCATCTTGCCACGCGTTCATGTTGAGCAAGATGTTCTGCAGTTCTTGTCCGAGAACCAGGGCATCGTCCGTCTCTCTATTCTGTATCCACGCCGACAGCATGGCGAAGGTCACCTCTGGGAAGGTACGCACGTTGCTTCTGAAGTTGTCCAGTTCCGGGAGGTTAAATTCAAGGTTGGTACCAAGTTTAGTGAAGTCCGACTCCCCGATGTTCTCACTCAGGCTCCACAGGTTTATTTCTGGTTATGGAAAATGGGTGATGCGGATAATACAGAGCGTATAAAAAAAGGTACCAGAATTCAAAGGTAAATTATTTCAAAATTATACAGGGTGGCCCCAAAAAACCGGAACGGGGCACTTCCCAAAATATAATACCACAATGTTTATGTTCATCGGATAGGGTGTCCTTTCCAATGAAAAACGATACCGAGAACAGTAATTTTGGTCAGGTCGTTTTTGTTTAAGGACGCAGTGAGTGAGACCATGTCAGGTGCCGATTTATGTCGATTTCGACCTAGTCAATACCAGTTTAACCGCACTCCTTGCCTGTAATACCATTCAGCGACCATGCCCATTCTCTCGGCACACGGCTGAGTGCACACTAACAATAGTGCGCGATGCTCAACGTATGAACGGCGGTTCGTGCGATTCATCAAGCGCTGGCTCAATACAAAATGACAAAAAAGAGAATCTGACATGGTGTCACTCACAGCGCCCTAAAACAAAAACTACACGACCAAATTGACTGTTCTTGGTATCGTTGTTCAATTGAAAAGACACTCTATCCGATGGCCATAATACATTTGTTACTATATTTTGGGAAGTGCCCCGTTCCGTTTTTTTTGGGCCACCCTGTATATGTGCCTACCATAAAAGTGATATAGATGTAAGGAGTAACTATTTAGCTTTCATTTGATACCCTTTCTGAATCAGCAGTGCCACGCATTACTGGGTTCTTTGTTGATGAAGAGGTCATGTGCGGAACCCACTTTTTGCAAGTTTTGACTAATGAATACATTCCTGAAATCAATGGTGCGCCACATTTAAATGTTAAAGGGTACCACCACCCAAAACTAATATTTGTATAATATAAAGGTAACATCTTTAGTATTCCATTCCATCAACAAGTTCACAAAAATATGTTTGCAGAAAAAAAAAAAAAAATTGGAAACCGCATCACCATTAT
Organism: Echinarachnius parma; assembly: GCA_037951105.1. NCBI lineage: Eukaryota > Metazoa > Echinodermata > Echinoidea > Clypeasteroida > Echinarachniidae > Echinarachnius > Echinarachnius parma. The sequence goes on from JBAMJV010003300.1 coordinate 153,915, forward strand.
AAAGCATGCGTTTATGCGGTCTGAATTGTGTAGACTACCGCGGGTGCAGCAAGCGAATCGCTCGGAATCATATTGCCTACAAACGTACGCGTGAGTAGAATTGGCGCACTTGCAAACCAGGAACCAGGAAATAGTAGTGGTTCCGTAAGTGGTGGAAATTAATTGCTTTGTTTATGAATTACTCAACCCTTTGCACAATGTTAGGTATCTATTTGATCTCACAAAACAGTACCAAAACATGTATTAATGTGTTGCTATTTGCCCGGTGGTCCCCTTTAATAATAATAATAATAATAATATACTACATTTATATAGCGCTTAATACAATGTTTCTAAGCGCTGAGAAATAAAAGAGAGAATATTGACCAATAAACAATAAAAACAAAAACTTAATACAGACGTACAAAACAAATACATATTAACTAAATTAAGATTGTGTATACAAATGTGTTTTTAACAAAGATTTGAAAGAGTTCATGGTGGGGGCACTTCTTATATCTATGGGTAAAATGTTGCGGATATACTTTGTTTGTGTTATTCAAAACATCCATCATGTGTAAATGTGGCCCAGACATCATCCAGGTCATGAGGAGGAGATGAAAACACCATGTTCTTTCAATGTTCCAGCATAAATAAGTCACAATGTGTTAAAACAGAGGACATTTGTGGACATCCCACTTCATGATTAGGCGCAATAATTATCCTTTGCCCATGTTCCTCAAATACTTCCCGTAGTCTATCTCTGAGAGCGAAGTGACGATGGGTAGATGCACTGTCTTGGACCCACCAGATCTGTCTAAATACTGCATGCACCTATCACTCAATTTGTTCCTCGAACAGAGGTACTGACCATCTTCATGTACCATCTGAAGTTACATGCTCCCCTTTATTCATTTCAAAGAAAAATTGTCCGATCTCTTTACCACTTCTGCAAAGTCCCATCCAACTGTAAATTTTTGACGACCGATATTAAGATCAACATTTCATTCTGGTGGATGTCCGCCGGCGCTAATGTTCAATTACAATGTACTCAGTCATGCATGGTTACTGAATGTATTCAATTAAACGATTTATTCATTTAGAAAAACAATCAAACATGTTTAAAGTGATGTTGATTCAGGTATCAAATAAAAGGTAAATAGTTACACTTTACATCTATATCACTTTTGTGGTATGAAAATATGTGACCTTCTCTAACACTTTCGGTATTTTGTCGGAAATATACAAATTTAGATTTTTAGCGATACAGTTTTTTTAAGGCCAAAAAAACGCAATTTAATAACCATGATAACGTGGACCAGAGCCGCGCTATTTGTCAAAAAGAGGAGATAATCGCTTCTACAGTTTCGCATCCATTCAGAAAAGCATTCTCACACTACGAGCGAGAAGTTGAACCGTTTGCTTTCACTGTTTCGCTTTTCGTGATCGATCTTCAAACAATATGTTACAGTCTGCCATACAAGTTCGCACATGATCGCGGTCATGACTGCCTACCGTTTTTGTTTTACTATTTTAAAACTAAAATTACGCCTTGATATATATATTTTTTTTAGAAAAAAGACTGACAAAACCTTAATAATTTCATACCAGCAGTGATCAATTCCCTCAAGGTGTCAGGTGTGACTAATGCTAATACTAAGTCCTTGGACTTGGGACGGTTAGGGTGAAGTATCATGGTCGCTTTCCAACTTACCTATTCGCCATTATTGTACTGCATTACTGAGTTTGGTTGGAATAATTAGGACACGTTTACCTGCGTTGGGCTGCCACGGCCTGCAATGAGTCGATCGCGCATATGAAAGGCGGATATTGTCAAACTCCGTAATACATAACCGCGTTGTACATAAGATGATCACTGCAATTCCAGGCTGCAGCTATACAATATAAACCCCTCACACAAAATATAACACAAAACTCGTTCATGGCTATAACTGGGAATTATATCGAATTTAAGTACTTCGAAATTTGCATTCTGTTGCAACGTTTGGTTGTTTGGGACATAACTTCTACTGTTTATCGCAGTTCATCGCATCCCGTGGCAGTCCATCGCAGGGTCACGTGTGACCATACCATTAATGGATGTATCACAAGTATGCATTGAAGGCTTTGAAGCCCTCATTAACTGTACGTACACTGCACGCAATTTGGTGTAGTGAGTTCCTCTCTAGAAACTCGATCCAAACAAGCAACAAATGGTCAACCTCGTAGGTGACAACAGAAAGAAACAAGCAATGTAATTCATTCATCAGGGGATACAGATGTACATATTTATAAATTTCACTTCCCGATTTCTCGGTTACACTTTTAAATACTATTTAAAAAGATAACATCGACCTCTCAAACCAGGAGTTAGACTTTAATGATAAAACTATATATAATGAATATAAATTATTTTTTGGTAAATTTTAAGGAAATGGCGGTAAATTTGGACACCATCCTGGATTGTAAAGTTTTGTAATAACAGTGACATTAAATACAAATAATTTCTTGAACCTCAGAACGTGGGGATAGACAGATAAATTAAAACTGAAGGATGAATAATAACGGATTTATAGCACTTTCAATTAAATGGCGGCCATCTTAGACGCCATTTTTGCTTAATTTTTAGTTTTTGATCACTCTATAACACTTTTACTTATTTAATAAATATCCTCAGCCACTTAAATCAAGAGGAACGCAATAATATAGGATTTCTCGGTCAATTTCGTAAGTTGGCCTCACAAATTCATTTTATGTTCATTCAATTTCGCCGATTCTGTCACCGCAGCTGTTATTTTCGTTCAAATTCGTTTATTAGCATTTGAATTCATAAAACGGTCATTCAAAAACATTTTGTTTTCATTCGAATTAAAACGTGTTTCTTTTTCGTAAAGTTTGCATTCAATTTAAAGCGAGACGATTTGCGATTACGTAATAACGCCTTCCGTGAATTCAAATTCGTTTCTTTGCATTCAATTTCACAAGTTTTGCAATCAAAATAAACACCTTAATCATGTCAATCTCACCCAGTATAATCATATAACCCCGCTAGCTTAGTTCCATGCTAAATCCATTACAAATTAGACGGTTTAGTAAGCAACAAACATTTGTACTTGTCCTCACTAAATCAACACTATTTAGCAACTGAACGATCATGTGTTAAGTATATACCTAGCCACATCATCGATAAAGAATTAGCATGGAACTAAGCTACTGTCTTTTATGAATATGCCCTGATATAAGTGCATGTAATGCAAAGTATGTGTTTAGAGTTGTTTTGTTGGAGTGGCGTATACCATCCTGGGACATCACGGGTGGGGGGGGGGGGGGGGGGGGGGGGTCAATACTCTATATGCATTGCTTTATTTTCATGTTTTTTATCATTTATTCGGTGGTCATGATCTCTTTTATGCCATTTATATTTGTGTAAATTATATGTAGTCTTTATTTAAGATGTTAAGAACAAACTATGAGTATAAGCTCAATCACAATCATAATCTGAATCTGAATCCCAATCACAATCTGAATCATAATCACAAGCACATTTACGATCATGATCATTGTTACTGTATGTGATCGTGATCGTGATCGTGATTGTAATTGAGATGGTGATTAAGATTGTGACTGAGATGGTAATTGTGACTGTGACCACGATCGTGATAGTGATTGTGATTCAGTGTGATGGTGATTCAGATTTTGATGTGATTATGATTGTGATTGAACTTATACTCATAGATTGTTCTTAACATGTTCAATACAGAATAAATATAATTTACACAAATATAAATGGCTTCAAAGAGATTACGAACATCGAATAAATTATCAAAAACAAAACCAAACATTAAAATAAATGTAAAGAGTATTGATAACCCCCCCCCCCCCACCACCACCATAATGTCCCATTGTGGTACGCCACTCCAATACATACAGCTGTAGTCTGTAAACACAAACTTTGCATGCACTTATATCATTGCATATTCATAAAAAGACACTCTTGCTTAGTTCCATGCTAATTCTATATCGATGATGTGGCTATAGGTTATATCTACTTAACACATGATCGTTCAGTTGCTAAATAGTGATGATTTAGTGGGTATACACCCCTAGTTAAGACAAATAAAGTGTTTGTTGCTTACCAAACCGTATAATTTGAAATGGATTTAGCATGGAACTAAGCTTGCGGGGTTCTATATATGATCATACTGGGTGAGATTTACATGTTTAATTTGTTTGCAAAACGTGTGAAATTGTATGCAAAGAAACGAATTTGAATTCACGGAAGACGTTATTACGTAATCTCGAATCGTCTCGCTTTAAATTGAATGAAAATTTTACGAAAAAGAAACACGTTTTAATTCGAATGAAAATAAAATGTTTTTGAATGATCGTTTTATGAATTCAAATGCTAAACAACGAATTTGAACGAAAATAACAGCTGCGGTGACAGAATCGGCGAAATTGAATGAACATAAAATGAATTTGTGTGGCCAACTTACGAAATTGACTGAGAAATCCTATATTACAAATCGAGTATGTAAATTAAATGACAAACATCATTTTCTAAGGAAATGGTAACCATTTTAGACGCCATCTTGGATTTGTATGGTTTCTAATTAGTAAATTGCACTATTATTTTTTTTAATGATTTGTTTGACCCTAACAATTTGGGGGTAGACACAAACTTTCCAATTGGTATGTATAATAACGAATTTATGGCACATATTTCCGGTAGTGCACATTTTGACATAATAAGTTTATATCATCTGATTTTAAATATACTACCAGAAACCGTAGACAAAACATTTCAAAACCGTCTGTATACATGTTGACGGGGTCAAACCGTTTATTGGCCTGACTATTAGTCGAAATCCAAAGTGGCCACCATTCTAAAACTTGATCCCGTCATTGGATTTTTGGAATCAACCATTTTTTGGAAATCGTATATAAGTACAAAGCTTTGCTGAAATTATGGCGCTTTTATCCACAGTGTCACTATTTTTTCTCTCTAAGGTACCCCAATATTGGGTTACTTTGATGTATCGATCTTACCTGGATCAATAAACACTTGACCAATTTCCCGAGGAAGACGAGGAGGAGGAGGAGCAGAAGAAGAAGTAGGATGAGGAGTAGAAGCTGGTCGAGGAGAAGGAGAAGGAGCTCGAGGAGGAGAAGAAGAAGCTCGAGGAGGAGAAGAAGAAGCTCGAGGAGGAGGAGGAGGAGGAGGAGGATGAGAAGGAGATGCAAGAGGAGGAGGAGGTGTTGCGTCACTGTTCCTCTGACGTCTGTCATGTCTGTGAAAACAAGACATAATCATGGTATGTATTTCGAATAGAGACTACGTTTATCACAAAATCACAACAACATATCAAAGGGAAGTCACGTATTCTCGCTAATGTTCCTTACAAGTGCACAATTCCTGTCACTTGGATATCGCCTCACTACCAATGAAAACAATAAATGTTTTTGACACCACTATCATCTGCTTTGGCTGGTCACTGGAGGCTATACATGTACCATGTTTTCCAATGGTACCATGAAACGTCATCTGAGCGTGCACTAACACAAGTGGATTACATAGCCGATGTTGTTGGGTCTGCTGGCATGTCAGTCACACCCCTGCCACACTGACCATACATTGCGAGACAAACGAATATCACTAGCGATATTATTTCCGATATTTTAGTTGTTTCTGAATCGATTTTGTTACAAATTTTGAGCATCATTGAATTATAACTTTTAGTTTTTAATGATAACTTAAAAATGTAGTTACTAAAACTCTGTTTGAACAAAACTGTACTATCCCTTTAATCTTGACTAAAGAGGCAGAAAATACCACTAACCAGTAAAACCATTTCACATAACTGTGGAATTTGACTAGCCCATTGATGGTTGTCATACACTACTAGAGATAAGCCAATTGTTTTCTCCTTAGACTGACATTCCGGTGAAATGATTTTACAAGTCACCAGTAATATAGGATTTCTCGGTCATTTTCGTAAGTTGGCCACACAAATTCATTTTATGTTCATTCAATGTCGCCGATTCTGTCACCGCAGCTGTTATTTTCGTTCAAATTCGTTTTTTAGCATTTGAATTCATAAAACGATCATTCAAAAACATTTTATTTTCATTCGAATTAAAACGTGTTTCTTTTTCGTAAAATTTTCATTCAGTTTAAAGCGAGACGATTCGCGATTACGTAATGACGTCTTCCGTGAATTCAAATTCGTTTCTTTGCATACAATTTCACACGTTTTGCAAACAAATTAAACATGTAAATCTCACCCAGTATGATCATAATGTATAGAACCCCGCAAGCTTAGTTCCATGCTAAATCCATTTTCAAATTGTACGGTTTGGTAAGCAACAAACATTTTATTTGTCTTAACTAGTGGTGTATACCCACTAAATCATCACTATTTAGCAACTGAACGATCATGTGTTAAGTAGATATAACCTATAGCCACATCATCGATATAGAATTAGCATGGAACTAAGCAAGAGTGTCTTTTTATGAATATGCAATGATGTTCGTAATCTCTTTGAAGCCATTTATATTTGTGTAAATTATATTTATTCTGTATTGAACATGTTAAGAACAATCTATGAGTATAAGTTCAATCACAATCATAATCACATCAAAATCTGAATCACCATCACACTGAATCACAATCACAATCACGATCGTGATCACAGTCACAATTACCATCTCAGTCACAATCTTAATCACCATCTCAATTACAATCACGATCACGATCACATACAGTAACAATGATCATGATCGTAAATGTGCTTGTGATTATGATTCAGATTGTGATTGTGATTCAGATTCAGATTGTGATTGAGCTTATACTCATAGTTTGTTCTGAACATCTTTAAAAAAGACTACATATAATTTACACAAATATAAATGGCATAAAAGAGATAATGACCACCGAATAAATGATAAAAAACATGAAAATAAAGCAATGCATAGAGTATTGAACCCCCCCCCCCCCCCGTGATGTCCCAGGATGGTATACGCCACTCCAACAATACAACTCTGAACATATACTTTGCATTACATGCACTTATATCAGGGCATATTCATAAAAGACAGTAGCTTAGTTCCATGCTAATTCTATATCGATGATGTTCTAGGTTATATCTACTTAACACATGATCGTTCAGTTGCTAAATAGTGTTGATTTAGTGAGGACAAGTACAAATTTTTGTTGCTTACTAAACCGTATAATTTGAAATGGATTTAGCATGGAACTAAGCTAACGGGATTATATGATTATACTGGGTGAGATTGACATGATTAACGTGTTTATTTTGATTGCAAAACTTGTGAAATTGTATGCAAAGAAACGAATTTGAATTCACGGAAGGCGTTATTACGTAATCGCAAATCGTCTCGCTTTAAATTGAATGCAAACTTTACGAAAAAGAAACACGTTTTAATTCGAATGAAAACAAAATGATTTTGAATGACCGTTTTATGAATTCAAATGCTAAAAAACGAATTTGAACGAAAAATCACAGCTGCGGTGACAGAATCGGCGAAATTGAATGAACATAAAATGAATTTGTGTGGCGAACTTACGAAATTGACCGAGAAATCCTATATTATGTCCTCTTTATAATCATCCGATCAAAAGGATTTAATATTATGTTAAGGCATCACGTTGTCTGTATGTCTAATGAGGAGAAACAATCAGATGTAGTGCATGACTACTAATGTGCAAGTCAAATTCACAGGAACTGGTTTAACTGGTTTAACTTTTTAGTCTACCTTAAGTTGATACATCTAGTAGAATAACGGACATTGCGTTAAAGTTCAACTTTCGATCATTGCAAAACATCCGTGGTACTAGGTATATAAGATGGATATAGAACGAGGAACCGTACGGGCTCTTGATGGCCTTGAATTTCACTCGACCGACAAGGACTTCGTCGGCCATATTGCAAGTGACGTGTAGCAGAAGAGTCCCCGATGACGTCAAGACGGCATTCACACAACTGACAGTCGAGCTGAAGCGTTTGATCTGCAACCCCTTGTCGACCTCGTATTTTTTTCCAAGCATAGACACTTCTAATGCACTCTTTAGATCATTTTTGACGTAGATGATAAGAACCGATCCATTTGGTCCTGTGAAATAGACATTAGGTGTACATATTTTATAGTTAGAAAAAACATAAATACAACACATTTTCAAGATTAATAATAAATATAATAATGATAAGATTAATAATTATAATCATATAATAATCATTCGTATTATAATGATATTATAATGATGATACAATAATAATATGTAAGTCAAGACGTGTCGATCTTTCAGATCTAGCATATCCTTTGTCGAGGCGATAACTGACGAGTAATATTATACCGAATTATGGAACTATATAAACATATAACATGCGCCAAGCAAAGTGAAGATTGGGACAGGTACAGGCTGCAGTAAACAAAAACAAAAGGGCGGACATGCAAAGTTAAAGGGGGTTTATTTATTTATTTATTCTGCACTAATGGGATGCATTGCCCGTGTCAGTTACAAGCTTTGTTTTTCAAAGGGGTTCAAGAAGGGGTTAGACAGGAGCAGGCGAACAGGAACAAAAGAAGTGTGCTGATGTGAGCTGGTCAGGACTTTAAAGAAGAGCGTGTTGTACTACTTTGATAATTCAAATCTTTATTTTAGATAACCATTTCATACTAATGAATCATTTCAAAACTTCAACTTGTATATTTTATTTTTACAGTATTCGAACGATCTCATTTCTCATCGCAGGGTTTTGAACATGTTCAAAATCCGTTGCGATCAAAACAATAGAAGAGAAATAGTATCCGGGGATGGCGTAGTCTTGTGGTGTGCGAGTGGTCTTTCATTGGCTGCATCTCACCCTAAAATGTTTGAAAATGGCCTTATTCGGGTGAAAGCAATGTAATACTATTAATGTCATATTCATGTAAACTGATATCAGGATAATTCGAGCAAACTTATTCACCTTTCATCACGGTAATGCTGTCAAATAGAATATAGCTGGCAAGTTCACAGTTGTGTTGGGTGTTGCTGTCGTTCATAATTCTCACTAAACTTTATGCAATTAATAGGGACTTGCAAAATATTTGGTACAAATTACCTGTACACAAGTTAATGTATGCAGTATAGGCTATAGCGCGTATCACACCTTGGACCCTACCACTCTAGTTTGGTCTGTCCAAAGCCTAATTAGTATTGTCTCCTCAGTAATCTAGCTGCACATGACATTTTGAAATCGTATCCATGGCAAACTTGTAAACTTGTTTACCAGTAATTTATATTTTGGGGCCTTTTTGTGAGCTAAAAGCCAAAAGCTTGGACCCCGCCCTATGTATTTTGCAAGATTTCTCTTTGATATGGCTCCATACTTAGTTTAACTTCATATTCCATAATACGGGCATCATACACATCATATTCATGTAAGAGCAGAGTGATATTATATGACGTAATACCATTTCGGGATTACGTTCAAAGGTACACCCCGTCAGCAGTCAGGCCCACTTTCGCTTTTCCACTATTTTGAAAATGTCGATATACCGCTATTCTCTCCGCGACGTCGCTAGATGGCGCATACATCGTGGCGATCAGCTAGCGATAGTGACATGCGATAATATCGCTGATCGAACAAAAATAGAATTTTGTACAGCATATACGGTATACTACCCGTATAGTTACGCGTACGGCATGCATAGAGCCGACTCGCCCTACCTAGCTACCGGGGTAGGGTCGGCATGGCCGCAGCTCTGGACGGGCCGAACGCTCGCTCGCTCCGTTATTATGAGTCAAGAATCACTCAAATTGATAGGGTGCAATGTATAAGGATTGCAAAATGTGTGAAAAAACGACATTTTTACTGTTCATTTGCGTTACGCGCGTAAGTACGCACGCGCGGAATTGCTTGAAACGCTTAAAATTGTCTGTAAAATAATAAATTACTTGGGTTAGGGTTATGAACATTTGTTGACATTTTTTTTATTTCACGGACGCGTACGCGCGCGTCTCTGAGTGTAGGCGGATGCGCATGAGCTTAAAAGATGACGATTGACCTGATCAATATTGATGCAAAATTTGAATTTAAATTGATATTTCATTACTGAGATATGATGATTATTACAATTTTACAAAATGGCGTCCTGATGACGTCACAATGATGTGACGTCACTGAAAAACTTTGCAGATCTAAGTTAGAACATGATCTATCATCATCTGAAGATTCATGACAATTCATTCATCTGATCTTGAGATATGCGACGAACAAAATTGGAAAGAATAAATTGAATTGAATTGAATTTTATTTCCACTTTCATAAAAACAAATATAATACATTTGTACAAGTATACAATAATACAAAACAACATTACAATACATAAAGTACATTGCAAACACAGGATAAAGTAAGAAAAGAAAAAAACAATCAAAGAACAGATATGAAGAGTGGGAGGATTGTCTGGAAGTTACAAAGAACTTATACATAGACAATCCTCGGGGCAACCGAATAAGAGGTATACATACAACGACAACACAAAATTAATCAATTAATCTATACCAAAAAATGGGAATTACTAAAAATGTAATAAAAAAAGAAAGAGAGAAGAAAACAGTTATGTTGCATCTAAATTTGTAGCATTAAGTATGATTTCAGCTTTCTTTTAAAATTGCTTAAAGTTTTACACTGTTTAATTTCAATAGGTAGTCTATTCCATAATAACGGACCTTTGCATAAAAAGGATGCATGAGAAGGATTTACGTCCATATATTGCATGAATATCTGAAGCAGTTCTAGTATTATAGTGGTGAACATCACTATTGCACTGAAAGGTATTGCTAAATGATCTTGGTAATAAATTATTATAAAATGAGTACATAAACACACACAACTGGAATTCATACAATAAATTAATGGGTAAAATTTTCAACATTAAAAATAGGGGTCTTGATTGGCTTAAAAATGGCTTATGACAAATGATACGAACTGCCCTTTTCTGTAAGAGTAAAATACGATCAAGTAAGTATTTATTGCAGGATCCCCATATTATATTACAATAAGACAAGTAGGGTAATATCATAGAATTATATAATAACAATAGAACATTCTGTGGTAAAAAAAATAAAATAAATAAATACAAATCTTGACGAAATCATTAGGTTATACGTATTATATACGTATAACCTAATCATTATGAGAATAATAATAATCATAATCAAACTAATAATAAAACAAAATCTTAATAATAATAATAATAATAATGATAATACGAAAAATAATAATAATAATGATAATAATAATAAATAACAATAATAATAAAGAAGAAGAAGACGGAGAAGAAGGAGAATAAGAAAAAGAAGAAGAAGATAAAGCACTTTATAATGGTGATCAATAATTAAACCCCTCAAAAAAGTTCGGAAACTCAAGTTTGATCGATTATATCTATTTTCTTATGAAATCATAATGACTATATTTGGTATCACTTGAAAGAGTGTGTATACCTCTTTAAAATGATACCAAATTCGTAAGCATCACGAGCACGAGGTATGCGCAGTATATTTGAGAATGGGGGAATGTCAGAAGTGAAATGTCACAAAATGCGCCATCAAACTTCAGTTGGAAGGTCTGACACCTATATCACGGTCTTTCTCAAGTTCAAATTCTTTCGACGATGAATATCTTGACAATGAAGAGATACTGTTAAAAATGGTGTCAGACAAAGGCCTGTTTAATTATCTTTCGAATGACACCTCACTTGGATTGATTATGAATGCCGAGTAGGTACAATTAAGTTGAATACTGGGGAAGATCGACAGCGAAATGTAAACAAAATGCATTTGATTGTGTGAAATTGAAGGCGTTGCATCCAAAAACGACTTTTTGTGGGGATATTTTAGTACTTTACTTTACATAATCATTATGAAATTCAACATCATGTTGTAGCGTGTTAATTTGTCAATAAAATAATGCCCCATTCATAGTGGTTATGTGATTGAGGTGTGTGTAATTTATGGGGCTCAAAATGACACGTTGCAATGTAGACTTTCTACCGTTTGATATGTGGTAATAAGGGCATACCTACACGGTCAAAGAGGGCGCTAATATGCCAGTTCTGGCCAGTTTGCGTAGGTTTAGAGAAATTTGATGCATTTTCAATACATCAAATTTGTGAGTTTCCTGTACTGCACATTCACATTCAGCATAATCATTGCAAATGAGATATCATATTAAAGATAAATTAACGAGCTTTCCGATAGTACAACACGGAATGATGACAGAGTTACGATTAATACAACAATATCTTACCGGAATCTTGAAACAAGAAGCCACGGTCTTAAATTCATAGCATTAATAGACCCCCATATCCGGTTTTACTGCACACACCCCAATAGCATAATTATTACAGGTAAGATATGATTTTAAGGAAAAATAAACACGCTTTCACATGATGTTAAATTTACTGATGATTATGCAATGTAAAACCCCAAAACATCTCCTCCAATAGTCGTTTTTCGATGCAACGCCTTCAATTTCACAAAATAAAATGCATTTTTCACTTTCGGCCCTCCCCATATTCAGCTGTACCATACTTAACCTGTTAATAAAATTGTTACGAACATAATTGTATTGAAAAGATAGACACATTGGCTTTAAAATGATACCAAATTTTATAAGTTTAAATCATTTGAACACGCTACAATCTTCGATACAACTTTATCATTAAAAAATACGACACAAGAGTCAAATTTCCCAATTTAATACTTTCGGCCCATTTTGCGACATTTGACTTCTGACCGTCCTCCATTCCGAAACGCACTGCGTATTCCCTGATTTGAAATATATGACAAATAATGTACCATTTTAAAGGGAAATCATCCTGCATTGCAATGACACTAATAGAAAAAATAGAATTTGACAATAAGTGTGATATAATCGGTCAAAGTTTGCTTTCTTTCGATTGTTTCCCGGTCGTTATGACGACTTTGGTAATAAAAACATAAAACAAACATTAGGTGGTAATTTATACTTTTATTTAACAAATCTTTTATTTCACTCCAAAAAGTAACATAAAACCAGACGGAGAAGAAGGAGAAGAAGAAGAAGAAGAAGAAGAAGAAGAAGAAGAAGAAGAAGAAGAAGATAAAACACATTACAATGGTGATCAATAATTATTTAGCTTATAACTTATTTAGCCTACCACTTCGTCACGTTCAATATTGTTCATAAAGGTATTAATTTGAAGCCGTTTGTGTCCGTGTTTACAAGTTCATTATAATGTAAGAATAAACAAAGCAGGGAGGACCCCTACTTTTCCACCGATATTACAGAATAAAGTTTGCTTTCTTTCGATTGTTTCCCGGTCGTTATGACGACTTTGGTAATAAAAACATAAAACAAACATTAGGTGGATGGGCGAATCGATTAAACTCCAGATTAATTGCCTACGAAGCAGTTGTAAAAACATTATGGCAAATTGGATTAGTTTTTTATGAGATTTTTTTTTTTTTGAACCACATCGGGTCTTCTTTATTTCAAAATAATTTCACAAATCAGTATATAATCAGAAACAGAACAAGTATAACATATCATTCACAAATAACTAATAAATCTATTCCAATCATGGAGATCTACAAATAAGCGTTGTTTTGCTTTATTCTTTTCAATAATTTGGTATCTTTTTTCTACAATTAAACGAAAAGTATGAATAAAATCATTTTCTTTAATTCTTCTTCCATTTTCATAAGTAATTATTAATCTATATATTGAAAGTAACGCATAATTTAATGACAAGTCAACCAAGTTTTCTTAAAATCACATCCTATAATAGTAATCTTTGGATTTATAACAAAACTATTATCGTACAAATATTGTTTTAAAACATGTTCTAGATATCTACGAAACGGAATTATGCTTATACAGTAAAAGAACATGTGAATCAATGAACTAAGTTGAGAACAAAACGGACATTCATTACATTCCTTAAAGGGTGACTAAATTAAAAATAAAAAATGCTTTGGTTGATCTATGATAATGAATACATCACATATCTGTTGACTATTTGATGTACATTTTTGTCATATTTTTTATATTAATTTTTTTATTAGTTTTTTCTACCTGCTCAGCTTCACCCCTAAAAAACCCTGCCAGAAGCTATTGTCTTGACTTCTCTGACCTCACAATACCATTCCATCAGTCAGCTAGATGAACAAAAGACATTGGTATGTCAACTGACCACCAGTTTTAAGCTGTTTACAATAGTATTGTAAGCTTTATACAATGCCCACTCACCAGGAAAAGAAGGTTTCATTGAAATACGGTACTCAGTGGGTGAGAACATATCTTTTGTAAATGTTTATCTAGCTGATCGGTGGTTGAATGGTATTGTGATGTCAGAGAAGTCAATTGTAGAGTTGTAGAATAAAAATAATAGAAAAAAAATATATATAAAAAATATGACAGAAATGTACATGAAATAGTCAACAGATATGTGATGTATTCATTATCATAGATCAACCAAAGCGTTTTTATTTTTTTATTTAGTCACCCTTTAATGTTCCATTTCTACAAATTATCTGGTGTGATCAAAATATTATACATGAAATTAAAATTAAATTGAATCAATGTATTATCTTGTATTTGCTTAAGTTTAAACCCCCATATATGATTCCAATCAACTAAATCATCGAAAATCATTTCTGTCCAATATTTAACGGCTCTTGAAACTTCAACTGTATTTGAACGTAATTGTTGGTAAATAACTCTTGATTTAATGTTTTTTTTTTTTAATTAAAAATTTTTTTTTTTTTAAGGAGATATATTTGTATTTTCAAAAATATAATTATTTCCATTCTCATTAACTGTGTCGGACACAAATGTTTTAAATGCATCTACATCATTATTTCGTAAATATATTGACCATACATTATTTATTACAAAACAACACTTTCCATATTCTGAAAACAGTCTACCGTCCAAATATTTTAATTTTTCTTTTAAAACTGACATTGGCATAATTCCATTTTCATCTAATATATCCCCTACAAATAATATACCTGACTTGATCCAATTATTAAAGATCAACATTTCACCATTATATCTTATGTGCGTGTTCAACCACATTTCTTTACTTATTTCTTCACTACTATTCAAAGCAAGTATATCTTTAAAATAAAATTCTTGTTTCTACCAAAAGTAAGTATATAAAATATCGCAATAAAACCCTGGTAACTTTCTTTGTAATGACAACATAAATTTAGGATCACATCGACAATTTAAAACTACTTAACTCCACCGATTTTTGGTAACCAATATTCAAAAATCCATTTCCATTTTCCTTTTGTAACATCAACAAATTTACTGAACCATTTCAATTCCACGCTATTAAGATACATCGAAAGATCTATCATATTTAGCCCCCCCTTCGAGGTGTCATTTATTACATTTGATTTTTTGACTCTCGATACAGAACTGCCCCAAATAAATTCAAATAGTAATTTATCAATTCTTTTTATCATGTTTACTGGACACAAAATAACATGCGCTGTATAAACCCATTTTGACAAAATGAATGTTTTCAAAATTATTATTCTACCTTTATACGTTAAGTATCTATTTTTTCCACATATCCAATGTTCTTTTTATCTTTAAAAATTTATCTTCAGACCAGTTAAAATCTCTACTGATTTGCTTACTTCTAGAACAATAGATCCCTAAACATTTTATAAATCTATTTTAACATGGAATGTCGAACACATTTTCTACCGGTTGAGATTCTCCTAGCCACAAAGCTTTAGTCTTTTCTTTATTCAATACAACTCCAGCTTTCCCCCCGAATTCGTCTATTAACTGTATTGCTACATTTCCCGAGTTTATATTATTCATAAATAGAGTCATCTCATCTGCTAACTGACATATTTTAATTTCTTTATTTAAATGTCCTATTTCAATACCATGTATATCATTATCATTTCTTATTTGATTTGCTATTACTTCTACAGCCAAAATAAATAATAATGCAGATAGTGGGCACCCATGTCTAATACCACGTGACGGACATATATTATCTGTAAACCAACCATTTAATATGAATGAATTAAAAATGTCTGTATACAATAAATCAACCCATCTTAAAAAGTTATCTCGAAATCCATATTTACGAAGACAACATTTAATAAAATTCCATTCCAAAGTATCAAAAGCTTTATAAAAGTCAACAAAAATTAAACTTCCATTTAACTTATTTAAATCAATATAATCAATAACGTATTGTATAAGTCTAGTATTGTCTATTGCATTACGACCTTTAACATAACCAACTTGATCTTCATTAATAATAACGTGTAGAACCCCTTGTAATCGGTTTGCTAAAACTGCTGCTACTAATTTGTAATCTATGTTTAATAACGATATCGGCCTCCAGTTATTTAAGTTTTCCCTCTCTCCACTTTTAAACAATAGTGTAATTATTCCCTTCCGTTGTGAGTAACCTAGTTTACCCTCAATAAAACATTAATTTATACTTTTAATTAACAAATCTTTTATTTCACTCCAAAAAGTAACATAAAACCAGACGGAGAAGAAGGAGAAGAAGAAGAAGAAGAAGAAGAAGAAGATAAAACACATTACAATGGTGATCAATAATTATTTAGCTTATAACTTATTTAGCCTACCACTTCGTCACGTTCAATATTGTTCATAAAGGTATTAATTTGAAGCCGTTTGTGTCCGTGTTTACAAGTTCATTATAATGTAAGAATAAACAAAGCAGGGAGGACCCCTACTTTTCCACCGATATTACAGAATAAAGTTTGCTTTCTTTCGATTGTTTCCCGGTCGTTATGACGACTTTGGTAATAAAAACATAAAACAAACATTAGGTGGATGGGCGAATCGATTAAACTCCAGATTAATTGCCTACGAAGCAGTTGTAAAAACATTATGGCAAATTGGATTAGTTTTTTATGAGATATTTTTTTTTTTGAGCCACATCGGGTCTTCTTTATTTCAAAATAATTTCACAAATCAGTATATAATCAGAAACAGAACAAGTATAACATATCATTCACAAATAACTAATAAATCTATTCCAATCATGGAGATCTACAAATAAGCGTTGTTTTGGTTTATTCTTTTCAATAATTTGGTATCTTTTTTCTATAATTAAACGAAAAGTATGAATAAAATCATTTTCTTTAATTCTTCTTCCATTTTCATAAGTAATTATTAATCTATATATTGAAAGTAACGCATAATTCAATGACAAGTCAACCAAGTTTTCTTAAAATCACATCCTATAATAGTAATCTTTGGATTTATAACAAAACTATTATCGTACAAATATTGTTTTAAAACATGTTCTAGATATCTACAAAACGGAATTATGCTTATACAGTAAAAGAACATGTGAATCAATGAACCAAGTTGAGAACAAAACGGACATTCATTACATTCCTTAAAGGGTGACTAAATAAAAAATAAAAAATGCTTTGGTTGATCTATGATAATGAATACATCACATATCTGTTGACTATTTGATGTACATTTTTGTCATATTTTTTATATTAATTTTGTTATTAGTTTTTTCTACCTGCTCAGCTTCACCCCTGAAAAACCCTGCCAGAAGCTATTGTCTTGACTTCTCTGACCTCACAATACCATTCCATCAGTCAGCTAGATGAACAAAAGACATTAGTATGTCAACTGACCACCAGTTTTAAGCTGTTTACAATAGTATTGTAAGCTTTATACAATGCCCACTCACCATGAAAAGAAGGTTTCATTGAAATACGGTACTCAGTGGGTGAGAACATATCTTTTGTAAATGTTTATCTAGCTGATCGGTGGTTGAATGGTATTTTGATGTCAGAGAAGTCAATTGTAGAATTGTAGAATAAAAATAATAGAAAAAAAAATATATAAAAAATATGACAGAAATGTACATGAAATAGTCAGATATGTGATGTATTCATTATCATAGATCAACCAAAGCGTTTTTATTTTTTTATTTAGTCACCCTTTAATGTTCCATTTCTACAAATTATCTGGTGTGATAAAAATATTATACATGAAATTAAAGTTAAATTTAATCAATGTATTATCTTGTATTTGCTTAAGTTTAAACCCCCATATATGATTCCAATCAACTAAATCATCGAAAATCATTTCTGTCCAATATTTAACGGCTCTTGAAACTTCAACTGTATTTGAACGTAATTGTTGGTAAATAACTCTTGATTTAATGTTTTTTTTTTTTAATTAATTTTTTAAAAATTTTTTTAGGAGATATATTTGTATTTTCAAAAATATAATTACTTCCATTCTCATTAACTGTGTCGGACACAAATGTTTTAAATGCATCTACATCATTATTTCGTAAATATATTGACCATACATTATTTATAACAAAACAACACTTTCCATATTCTGAAAACAGTCTACCGTCCAAATATTTTATTTTTTCTTTTAAAACTGACATTGGCATAATTCCATTTTCATCTAATATATCCCCTACAAATAATATACCTGACTTGATCCAATTATTTAAGATCAACATTTCACCATTATATCTTATGTGCGTGTTCAACCACATTTCTTTACTTATTTCTTCACTACTATTCAAAGCAAGTATATCTTTAAAATAAAATTCTTGTTTCTACCAAAAGTAAGTATATAAAATATCGCAATAAAACCCTGGTAACTTTCTTTGTAATGACAACATAAATTTAGGATCACATCGACAATTTAAAACTACTTTAACTCCACCAATTTTTGGTAACCAATATTAAAAAATCCATTTCCATTTTCCTTTTGTAACATCAACAAATTTACTGAACCATTTCAATTCCACGCTATTAAGATACATCGAAAGATCTATCATATTTAGCCCCCCCTTCGAGGTGTCATTTATTACATTTGATTTTTTGACTCTCGATACAGAACTGCCCCAAATAAATTCAAATAGTAATTTATCAATTCTTTTTATCATGTTTACTGGACACAAAATAACATGCGCTGTATAAACCCATTTTGACAAAATGAATGTTTTCAAAATTATTATTCTACCTTTATACGTTAAGTATCTATTTTTTCCACATATCCAATGTTCTTTTTATCTTTAAAAATTTATCTTCAGACCAGTTAAAATCTCTACTGATTTGCTTACTTCTAGAAAAATAGATCCCTAAACATTTTATAAATCTATTTTAACATGGAATGTCGAACACATTTTCTACCGGTTGAGATTCTCCTAGCCACAAAGCTTTAGTCTTTTCTTTATTCAATACAACTCCAGCTTTCCCCCCGAATTCGTCTATTAACTGTATTGCTACATTTCCCGAGTTTATATTATTCATAAATAGAGTCATCTCATCTGCTAACTGACATATTTTAATTTCTTTATTTAAATGTCCTATTTCAATACCATGTATATCATTATCATTTCTTATTTGATTTGCTATTACTTCTACAGCCAAAATAAATAATAATGCAGATAGTGGGCACCCATGTCTAATACCACGTGACGGACATATATTATCTGTAAACCAACCATTTAATATGACTGAATTAAAAATGTCTGTATACAATAAATCAACCCATCTTAAAAAGTTATCTCGAAATCCATATTTACGAAGACAACATTTAATAAAATTCCATTCCAAAGTATCAAAAGCTTTATAAAAGTCAACAAAAATTAAACTTCCATTTAACTTATTTAAATCAATATAATCAATAACGTCTTGTATAAGTCTAGTATTGTCTATTGCATTACGACCTTTAACATAACCAACTTGATCTTCATTAATAAGAACGTGTAGAACCCCTTGTAATCGGTTTGCTAAAACTGCTGCTACTAATTTGTAATCTATGTTTAATAACGATATCGGCTTCCAGTTATTTAAGTTTTCCCTCTCTCCATTTTTAAACAATAGTGTAATTATTCCCTTCCGTTGTGAGTAACCTAGTTTACCCTCAATAAAACATTAATTTATACTTTTAATTAACAAATCTTTTATTTCACTCCAAAAAGTAACATAAAACCAGACGGAGAAGAAGGAGAAGAAGAAGAAGAAGAAGAAGAAGAGGATAAAACACATTCAATGGTGATCAATAATTATTTAGCTTATAACTTATTTAGCCTACCACTTCGTCACGTTCAATATTGTTCATAAAGGTATTAATTTGAAGCCGTTTGTGTCCGTGTTTACAAGTTCATTATAATGTAAGAATAAACAAAGCAGGGAGGACCCCTACTTTTCCACCGATATTACAGAATAAAGTTTGCTTTCTTTCGATTGTTTCCCGGTCGTTATGACGACTTTGGTAATAAAAACATAAAACAAACATTAGGTGGATGGGCGAATCGATTAAACTCCAGATTAATTGCCTACGAAGCAGTTGTAAAAACATTATGGCAAATTGGATTAGTTTTTTATGAGATTTTTTTTTTTTGAGCCACATCGGGTCTTCTTTATTTCAAAATAATTTCACAAATCAGTATATAATCAGAAACAGAACAAGTATAACATATCATTCACAAATAACTAATAAATCTATTCCAATCATGGAGATCTACAAATAAGCGTTGTTTTGGTTTATTCTTTTCAATAATTTGGTATCTTTTTTCTATAATTAAACGAAAAGTATGAATAAAATCATTTTCTTTAATTCTTCTTCCATTTTCATAAGTAATTATTAATCTATATATTGAAAGTAACGCATAATTCAATGACAAGTCAACCAAGTTTTCTTAAAATCACATCCTATAATAGTAATCTTTGGATTTATAACAAAACTATTATCGTACAAATATTGTTTTAAAACATGTTCTAGATATCTACAAAACGGAATTATGCTTATACAGTAAAAGAACATGTGAATCAATGAACCAAGTTGAGAACAAAACGGACATTCATTACATTCCTTAAAGGGTGACTAAATTAAAAATAAAAAATGCTTTGGTTGATCTATGATAATGAATACATCACATATCTGTTGACTATTTGATGTACATTTTTGTCATATTTTTTATATTAATTTTGTTATTAGTTTTTTCTACCTGCTCAGCTTCACCCCTGAAAAACCCTGCCAGAAGCTATTGTCTTGACTTCTCTGACCTCACAATACCATTCCATCAGTCAGCTAGATGAACAAAAGACATTAGTATGTCAACTGACCACCAGTTTTAAGCTGTTTACAATAGTATTGTAAGCTTTATACAATGCCCACTCACCATGAAAAGAAGGTTTCATTGAAATACGGTACTCAGTGGGTGAGAACATATCTTTTGTAAATGTTTATCTAGCTGATCGGTGGTTGAATGGTATTTTGATGTCAGAGAAGTCAATTGTAGAATTGTAGAATAAAAATAATAGAAAAAAAAATATATATAAAAAATATGACAGAAATGTACATGAAATAGTCAACAGATATGTGATGTATTCATTATCATAGATCAACCAAAGCGTTTTTTTTTTTTTTATTTAGTCACCCTTTAATGTTCCATTTCTACAAATTATCTGGTGTGATCAAAATATTATACATGAAATTAAAATTAAATTGAATCAATGTATTATCTTGTATTTGCTTAAGTTTAAACCCCCATATATGATTCCAATCAACTAAATCATCGAAAATCATTTCTGTCCAATATTTAACGGCTCTTGAAACTTCAACTGTATTTGAACGTAATTGTTGGTAAATAACTCTTGATTTAATGTTTTTTTTTTTAATTAAAATTATTATTTTTTTTTTTAGGAGATATATTTGTATTTTCAAAAATATAATTACTTCCATTCTCATTAACTGTGTCGGACACAAATGTTTTAAATGCATCTACATCATTATTTCGTAAATATATTGACCATACATTATTTATAACAAAACAACACTTTCCATATTCTGAAAACAGTCTACCGTCCAAATATTTTAATTTTTCTTTTAAAACTGACATTGGCATAATTCCATTTTCATCTAATATATCCCCTACAAATAATATACCTGACTTGATCCAATTATTAAAGATCAACATTTCACCATTATATCTTATGTGCGTGTTCAACCACATTTCTTTACTTATTTCTTCACTACTATTCAAAGCAAGTATATCTTTAAAATAAAATTCTTGTTTCTACCAAAAGTAAGTATATAAAATATCGCAATAAAACCCTGGTAACTTTCTTTGTAATGACAACATAAATTTAGGATCACATCGACAATTTAAAACTACTTTAACTCCACCAATTTTTGGTAACCAATATTCAAAAATCCATTTCCATTTTCCTTTTGTAACATCAACAAATTTACTGAACCATTTCAATTCCACGCTATTAAGATACATCGAAAGATCTATCATATTTAGCCCCCCCTTCGAGGTGTCATTTATTACATTTGATTTTTTGACTCTCGATACAGAACTGCCCCAAATAAATTCAAATAGTAATTTATCAATTCTTTTTATCATGTTTACTGGACACAAAATAACATGCGCTGTATAAACCCATTTTGACAAAATGAATGTTTTCAAAATTATTATTCTACCTTTATACGTTAAGTATCTATTTTTTCCACATATCCAATGTTCTTTTTATCTTTAAAAATTTATCTTCAGACCAGTTAAAATCTCTACTGATTTGCTTACTTCTAGAAAAATAGATCCCTAAACATTTTATAAATCTATTTTAACATGGAATGTCGAACACATTTTCTACCGGTTGAGATTCTCCTAGCCACAAAGCTTTAGTCTTTTCTTTATTCAATACAACTCCAGCTTTCCCCCCGAATTCGTCTATTAACTGTATTGCTACATTTCCCGAGTTTATATTATTCATAAATAGAGTCATCTCATCTGCTAACTGACATATTTTAATTTCTTTATTTAAATGTCCTATTTCAATACCATGTATATCATTATCATTTCTTATTTGATTTGCTATTACTTCTACAGCCAAAATAAATAATAATGCAGATAGTGGGCACCCATGTCTAATACCACGTGACGGACATATATTATCTGTAAACCAACCATTTAATATGACTGAATTAAAAATGTCTGTATACAATAAATGTATGTTCCTTGGCGTATAAACAACGTTAATCCTAATACGAATTATGATTGCTTTTTATACCAATTTAAGTCTTTATATGATGAATGTTTCCCTATTATACGTAAATTGTGTAAAAAGAAGAAAGATAAGTCATGGTTTAATAATCGATTACGTAAAATGTGTACTAAAAAATGTCGTTTGTATAAGAAGTTTATTCATAATCCAACTCTCAGGAATGAACGTTCATATAAAACTTTCAGAAACAAGTGTAATAGTGAAGTAAAAAGAATAAAAAATGAATATTATCGCAATTTGTTTATAAAAGCGCAAACAAATATGAGGCAAACTTGGAAATGTATAAACAAAGCTTTGGGTAAAATAACAAAAAACAAATTATATTGAAAAACTTTCTGTTAATAATCGATCTATTACCTGTAGTAATGATATGGCTAAGGAATTTAATGATTTTTTTATAAATATTGGCCCTTCGTTAACACAAAATATGCATAATTCTCAGTTTTATAACTTTGAAAATAATGTGCAATATTTGAAAAGAAATCATCAATCTGCCTTTTTTAATCCTATAACCCCAAAAGAAATTATTGATATTGTGTGTAATTTAAAGAATCGATCAAGTACTGGTTTCGATGAAATTGATGTATCGATTGTAAAACGAGTAATTCATATAATTTGTTATCCGTTGTGTACTATTTTTAATTTATCAATGAGTATGGGTATATTCCCAGATGCATTAAAAATAGCAAAGGTTGTACCTGTCTTTAAAAAGGGATTAGCTGATTGTATTGATAATTATCGACCTATATCTGTCTTGCCCGTATTCTCCAAAATTTTTGAAAAATTTATTTTTAATAGACTTTTAACGTTTTTAAACCAGTGCAATATTTTATCAGAAAACCAGTATGGATTCCGTCCGGGTTACTCTACATCCTCTGCCTTAGTTGATTTGATTTATAAAGTTACAAATGCACTTAATAATAAAAAGATTTTGATTGGTTTATTTCTTGATTTGAGTAAAGCTTTCGATACTTTAGATCATACGATTTTGTTGTATAAATTAGAAAACTATGGTATTCGTGGTACTCTTTTGGATTTATTTAAACATTATTTAACAAATCGTAAACAGTTTGTAATTGTAAATGATCAGAAGTCTGATTTCAATCCTGTAGGATGTGGAGTGCCCCAGGGATCCATTCTCGGTCCCCTTCTATTTCTTATTTATATGAATGATATTTGTTACGCGTCTCAAAAGTTGCAATATATTTTATATGCAGATGACACGAGTGTTTTTTTATCTGATGAAAATATTGATGATTTGATTCTTAATTTTAATGATGAATTATCCAAAATAAATTCTTGGTTAATTTCTAATAAATTAGTAGTAAATACTACAAAGACTCATTATATGATTTTTACTAATAAGGTGATTAATTATGATACTATTATTGTTTCTTTGAATAATAATAATATTGATCGTTGTTCATCTTTAATATTTTTAGGTGTAACTATTGATAGTAAATTAACCTGGAAGGAACACATTGATGCCATTTGTACTAAAATCTCAAAAGGTATTGGTATTTTAAATAGATTTAAACATTTTCCTAAGAATATTTTAATTATGATTTATAATGCCATAGTATCTCCATATTTTAATTATTGCAATCTTGCCTGGGGATCTGCAACCAATTATGCAATGACTAGATTAATTCGGTTACAAAAAAGAGCCATTAGAATTATTTCACATGTCGATTATTTTGCTCATACTAAACCTTTATTTTTAGAATTGAAATTATTAAACATTTTAGATATTTGTAAATATAATTTAGCAATATTTATGTATTTATGTTACAATAATTTTATACCCAAAGGTCTGTCATGTAAATTTTCTCTCAATAATGAAGTTCATGCACATAATACTCGAAGCTCTTCCAATTTTCATTTACCTCTAAGTAGATTAAATGTAGCAAAACATTCCATATATTTCAATGGCCCCAAACTTTGGAATGATTTACCCTGTGAAATTAAACTTAGTCCCTCAATTAATGTTTTTAAAAGGAAATATAAAATGTTTTTAATTGAAGAGTATTAATTTGATTCAAAATGTAGATATTTGCATTCGGTCGTGTATTGTTTTGTGTTTCTTTTTTTCGGTCTTGGTGTTTTTTTAGGGTATTACATTCTTCCCCACATATTATTTGAAATATACATACCGGTGGTATCGTTCATAAAGCAATAGCTTTCCTAGCTGCCTCCACATTTCTCATAATTAGTTTTTGTTTGTATTCTAGTTATCTTGTAATTTCTGTATTAATGTCAATTGTAATCTTCGTTTTGTATTTTATATGTTTTTATGATTAATGAAATAAAGAACAATTCAATTAAAAAAAAAAACCCATCTTAAAAAGTTATCTCGAAATCCATATTTACGAAGACAACATTTAATAAAATTCCATTCCAAAGTATCAAAAGCTTTATAAAAGTCAACAAAAATTAAACTTCCATTTAACTTATTTAAATCAATATAATCAATAACGTCTTGTATAAGTCTAGTATTGTCTATTGCATTACGACCTTTAACATAACCAACTTGATCTTCATTAATAAGAACGTGTAGAACCCCTTGTAATCGGTTTGCTAAAACTGCTGCTACTAATTTGTAATCTATGTTTAATAACGATATCGGCCTCCAGTTATTTAAGTTTTCCCTCTCTCCACTTTTAAACAATAGTGTAATTATTCCCTTCCGTTGTGAGTAACCTAGTTTACCCTCAATAAAACATTAATTTATACTTTTAATTAACAAATCTTTTATTTCACTCCAAAAAGTAACATAAAACCAGACGGAGAAGAAGGAGAAGAAGAAGAAGAAGAAGAAGAAGAAGAAGAAGATAAAACACATTACAATGGTGATCAATAATTATTTAGCTTATAACTTATTTAGCCTACCACTTCGTCACGTTCAATATTGTTCATAAAGGTATTAATTTGAAGCCGTTTGTGTCCGTGTTTACAAGTTCATTATAATGTAAGAATAAACAAAGCAGGGAGGACCCCTACTTTTCCACCGATATTACAGAATAAAGTTTGCTTTCTTTCGATTGTTTCCCGGTCGTTATGACGACTTTGGTAATAAAAACATAAAACAAACATTAGGTGGATGGGCGAATCGATTAAACTCCAGATTAATTGCCTACGAAGCAGTTGTAAAAACATTATGGCAAATTGGATTAGTTTTTTTATGAGATTTTTTTTTTTTTGAGCCACATCGGGTTTTCTTTATTTCAAAATAATTTCACAAATCAGTATATAATCAGAAACAGAACAAGTATAACATATCATTCACAAATAACTAATAAATCTATTCCAATCATGGAGATCTACAAATAAGCGTTGTTTTGGTTTATTCTTTTCAATAATTTGGTATCTTTTTTCTATAATTAAACGAAAAGTATGAATAAAATCATTTTCTTTAATTCTTCTTCCATTTTCATAAGTAATTATTAATCTATATATTGAAGGTAACGCATAATTTAATGACAAGTCAACCAAGTTTTCTTAAAATTACATCCTATAATAGTAATCTTTGGATTTATGACAAAACTATTATCGTACAAATATTGTTTTAAAACATGTTCTAGATATCTACAAAACGGAATTATGTTTATACAGTAAAAGAACATGTAAATCAATGAACCAAGTTGAGAACAAAACGGACATTCATTACATTCCTTAAAGGGTGACTAAATTAAAAATAAAAAATGCTTTGGTTGATCTATGATAATGAATACATCACATATCTGTTGACTATTTGATGTACATTTTTGTCATATTTTTTATATTAATTTTGTTATTAGTTTTTTCTACCTGCTCAGCTTCACCCCTGAAAAACCCTGCCAGAAGCTATTGTCTTGACTTCTCTGACCTCACAATACCATTCCATCAGTCAGCTAGATGAACAAAAGACATTAGTATGTCAACTGACCACCAGTTTTAAGCTGTTTACAATAGTATTGTAAGCTTTATACAATGCCCACTCACCATGAAAAGAAGGTTTCATTGAAATACGGTACTCAGTGGGTGAGAACATATCTTTTGTAAATGTTTATCTAGCTGATCGGTGGTTGAATGGTATTGTGATGTCAGAGAAGTCAATTGTAGAATTGTAGAATAAAAATAATAGAAAAAAAATATATATAAAAAATATGACAGAAATGTACATGAAATAGTCAACAGATATGTGATGTATTCATTATCATAGATCAACCAAAGCGTTTTTATTTTTTTATTTAGTCACCCTTTAATGTTCCATTTCTACAAATTATCTGGTGTGATCAAAATATTATACATGAAATTAAAGTTAAATTTAATCAATGTATTATCTTGTATTTGCTTAAGTTTAAACCCCCATATATGATTCCAATCAACTAAATCATCGAAAATCATTTCTGTCCAATATTTAACGGCTCTTGAAACTTCAACTGTATTTTAACGTAATTGTTGGTAAATAACTCTTGATTTAATGTTTTTTTTTTTAAATTAATTTTTTTTTTTTTTTAGGAGATATATTTGTATTTTCAAAAATATAATTACTTCCATTCTCATTAACTGTGTCGGACACAAATGTTTTAAATGCATCTACATCATTATTTCGTAAATATATTGACCATACATTATTTATAACAAAACAACACTTTCCATATTCTGAAAACAGTCTACCGTCCAAATATTTTAATTTTTCTTTTAAAACTGACATTGGCATAATTCCATTTTCATCTAATATATCCCCTACAAATAATATACCTGACTTGATCCAATTATTTAAGATCAACATTTCACCATTATATCTTATGTGCGTGTTCAACCACATTTCTTTACTTATTTCTTCACTACTATTCAAAGCAAGTATATCTTTAAAATAAAATTCTTGTTTCTACCAAAAGTAAGTGGATAAAATATCGCAATAAAACCCTGGTAACTTTCTTTGTAATGACAACATAAATTTAGGATCACATCGACAATTTAAAACTACTTTAACTCCACCAATTTTTGGTAACCAATATTCAAAAATCCATTTCCATTTTCCTTTTGTAACATCAACAAATTTACTGAACCATTTCAATTCCACGCTATTAAGATACATCGAAAGATCTATGATATTTAGCCCCCCCCCCTTCGAGGTGTCATTTATTACATTTGATTTTTTGACTCTCGATACAGTTTTAAACAATAGTATAATTATTCCCTTCCGTTGTGAGTAACCTAGTTTACCCTCAATAAAACATTAATTTATACTTTTAATTAACAAATCTTTTATTTCACTCCAAAAAGTAACATAAAACCAGACGGAGAAGAAGGAGAAGAAGAAGAAGAAGAAGAAGAAGAAGAAGAAGAAGAAGAAGAAGAAGAAGAAGAAGAAGATAAAACACATTACAATGGTGATCAATAATTATTTAGCTTATAACTTATTTAGCCTACCACTTCGTCACGTTCAATATTGTTCATAAAGGTATTAATCTGAAGCCGTTTGTGTCCGTGTTTACCCGGTCGTTATGACGACTTTGGTAATAAAAACATAAAACAAACATTAGGTGGATGGGCGAATCGATTAAACTCCAGATTAATTGCTTACGAAGCAGTTGTAAAAACATTATGGCAAATTGGATTAGTTTTTTTTTATGAGATATGATCGGACGATGCAAGTTCATTCCGAGCAAACAAACTGAAAAGGGATAGCCGGGGGGATAACCCCGCTTTTGGCCCTTAAGAAAGCTTGTTTTTGATACGGTTTTATCTATGAACAAACAAAGCTGAAATACACACTGACAATTCTGTTGATACATTTACACATTATTTCATACAATTCATGTCAATCATGTCGATGTTGAGGCATGTAATATTTGTGTTACTGCAGTTTGCTAAATTATTTTGAATGTATCATCCATGACATTGTACTACTGGTGACCGGTTAAACTATGACTGAAAATGTCAAGCGACCCCTTGTCCAGATGCAGATCGATTGGACAATGAAAAGAAACAATTTGAACATCTCCGGTTGAACATGACAATCATCAGTGGGAGAGAGAAATTTTACAGGACCGGTGTAAAACAGTAGGACAATTCCAAGCGAACACTTACATACAGGGGCGTAAATAAGGGGGGGATGCATCCCCCCCGCTCTTGAAGGAGGTGGATGGGCGAATCGATTAAACTCCAGATTAATTGCTTACGAAGCAGTTGTACAAACATTATGGCAAATTGGATTAGTTTTTTTTTATGAGATATGATCGGACGATGCAAGTTCATTCCGAGCAAACAAACTGAAAAGGGATAGCCGGGGGGATAACCCCGCTTTTGGCCCTTAAGAAAGCTTGTTTTTGATACGGTTTTATCTATGAACAAACAAAGCTGAAATACACACTGACAATTCTGTTGATACATTTACACATTATTTCATACAATTCATGTCAATCATGTCGATGTTGAGGCATGTAATATTTGTGTTACTGCAGTTTGCTAAATTATTTTGAATGTATCATCCATGACATTGTACTACTGGTGACCGGTTAAACTATGACTGAAAATGTCAAGCGACCCCTTGTCCAGATGCAGATCGATTGGACAATGAAAAGAAACAATTTGAACATCTCCGGTTGAACATGACAATCATCAGTGGGAGAGAGAAATTTTACAGGACCGGTGTAAAACAGTAGGACAATTCCAAGCGAACACTTACATACAGGGGCGTAAATAAGGGGGGGATGCATCCCCCCCGCTCTTGAAGGAGGGGGGATGCCTGTACAAATCATCCCCCCCTGAGAATAAAAAAAAAATGAATAAAAAAAAAGAAAGAAGGAAGAAGAAGAAGAAAAAAGAAAGCATAATGCATGAGAAATTAGTGTTTTTTTTAAATGTAATTATAACTGTATAGCCTACACGTATACAGTATGTCACGATAATTTAGAGTAGTTGCGCGAAGTGCGCGAAGAAGCGCTTCATAAACTTCAGAATCGTTTTTTTGTTAGTATAGCCCAGACGTAAAATGCGCCAGAAGAATAGATGAAGACTGAAGGTCAAGACCAGGCGAGTTCCAGACTAACAGTGGCCGTTTGTCTCTTATCTAGTCCCCTTTTCATTAAAAAAAAATCCTTAGACATGGGTCCCATATTGTAAAAAAACCCCTGAGACATGGGTCCCTTCTTTCATTTATTCCTTTCCCCTCTTTTCTCCCTCATTTTCTCCGGGATTTTGGGATTTTCCGCTGTGAAATTGCTAAAAATTTCAAGCTCGCTCCGCTCGCTTGCATACGTAATATTTAGCAACCTCGGATGTTTATATATTACCCTTCATAACGCCATATCATATGCAATAAAACGAATATACCCATACAATTATATTAAAACAAATGTCAATTTTCCGCTGTGAAATTGCTAAACATTTCCAGCTCGCTCCGCTCGTTTGTAATATTTAACAACCTCGGATGTTTATAATTACCCTTCATAACGCCATATCATATGCAATAAAATGAATACACCCATACAATTATATTGAAACAAATGGCAACTTTCCGCTGTGAAATTGCAAAAAAATTCAAGCTCGCTCCGCTCGCTCGCATATATTTTACAACCTCGGGTGTTATTACCCTTCATAACGCCATATCATAAGTAATAAAAACGAATATACCCATACAATTATAATGAGACAAATGGCAATTTTCCGCTGTGAAATTGCAAAAAGTTTCAAGCTCGCTCCGCTCGCTTGCATACGTAATATTTAACGACCTCGGATGTTAATATATTACCCTTCATTATAAACGCCATTTCATAAGCAATAAAACGAATATACACATACAATTATATTGAAACAAATGGCAATTTCCCGCTGTGAAATTGCTAAAAATTTCAAGCTCGCTCCGCTCGCTTGCATACGTACTATTTAACAACTTCGGGTGTTTATATATTACCTTTCATAACGCCATACAATTATATTGAAACAAATGGCAATTTTCCGCTGTTTAATTGCTAAAATTTTCAAGCTCGCTCGCATATATTTCACAACCTCGGGTGTTTATACATTAGATTACCCTTCATAATATATCATACGTAATAAAGAATTTTATCAAGAAACTGCAAATGATTGCCCATTGTATAACAGCTAAAAAATCCTTAGACATGGGTCCATTTTTTACAAAAAATCCTTAGACACGGGTACCTATTTACAGCAAAAGGACCCTTGGATGTGGGTATGGGTTCGGAGGTCTCAGCCACACACCCCCGTCCGACTATAATCTATAATTTCCGAACTAGATGAGAATTGAATCATTTTATGATCAATAGAAGGCGCTATGCTGCGAATTGGTGACAAGTGGTCCATCATTTGAGAGCATCTGTGTTATGTTACCCATTCATCTAATTCTGTATTGATTATGGATCACTACATCAAAATTATATCATTTTAATCAACATATCAATATCTCCCATGACATGTAAAATTCAAAGATCATGGCGTTACCGTCACGGAGTTACGATGCACAGATACTGTGCATGATATGTTTATGATATCGTATTTACATTAAGCATTACATTGTTTCAATATTTTTTATTTAGATGTTTTAGCTTGATGTCTAGTACAAAGAATCAATGTGACAAAATTGCAAAATGTTCCTGTAGTTCGCAGAGTTTGCTTAGTATCTGAGTACAAAATTCATTTCCTTTTACCGTCACGGTGTTGCCACAAATAATGATATTCATAGTTCATAGGGAATTTTGATTTTTCTTTCCCATTGCAAATAATTGGTAGCATAGTGGTACCAGATGCATGAGAAGATTTGTTCTGAACATTTATATTGTATGAGTTATTTGGACTTTCGTTGTGAGAAACACACTCAGAGCTCCACGGATTTACCTTAAAATTGCCCAGTATAACCCGTTCACACATTTGGAAAATATTAAATGGGCACATACCATACACTTGCAGGGGGATATGCATGAAGGCAAAAGGCTAATAACATTTCAAATGTGCAAAATGGTTGAATTAGTTACTAGTTGTTTTTAGCATAGACTCCAGTGGCCCGGCAAACCAAATATATTACATTATTATATATTAAAATTTCCTTTTTTGTTTTGGTCAATATTCCAACCTGAGTCAACATTGAGCCAGATGTAAGAGTGAGACATTGCGCGGGAGCGAGGCGACTGAGTGGGGGAGGATGTGGGAGGGGGGTGTCCCCCCTCCCACCTCCCACGGTAGGGAGATTTTGCATGTTTGGACTTGAAATTGTGCAATCTGGTGCATACCTAGATAGGAAATTCGGCTGTATTTGGGAAAGCGTGATATGATTTGATCGACCAGAAAGTTTTAATATATTTTTCACGTAGAAAACAAATAATTGACACACTAATAAATATGTACCCCAAAACACACACACAACAACATATACCATAATTATGCAACATTATGTATGATCCAACAACACACAGCCAATAATGAGTCCCGAAGGAGCGAAGCGCCTGAGGGCTGGGGCAGGGAGGGAGGGGTAGGGATTGGGAGGGGGTATCCCCTTCCACGGTAAGAAAGATTTGCATTTATGGACTTGAAATTGTGCAATCTGGTGTATACCTAGGTAGGAAATTCGGGCTTAAGATTAACTGTATCTGGGAAAGCGTGTTATGATGTTGATATATTTTTCACGAAAAAAACAAATAATTGACGCACTAATTAATATGCACCCAAACTCACACATACATATTGGATTTAGTGTCCACAGTTCCAACATAAACCATATGGCGCATGTATATGATCCAACAACATGGCCTACAGCCAATAATGAATCCCGAGGGAGCGAAGCGACTGAGGGCTTGGGCAGAGCCATGCAATTTGGTGCACTTCATGCCATACCTGTGAAGGAAATTTATAATCCAAGTTAAACAAAAAAAAAGATAAAATGTCTATGCTCTCATCAGATGTTTACAACAAACTGAGATAATCTGTTCGCGCGCGAAGCGCGCAGCGAAAATTGAAAATGGATGTATAAACTATTTTTTAAACGTTAGCTCATACATTTGATTGTGTCTTTCCCACTCTTTAAAAAAAAAAAAATGTTGGGAGGGGGGGGGGGGGGGTGGGGCTATTGGGGGGGGGGGGCAAAATTGCGTTGGGATGTCAAATACTTTAATTGATTTATTTAATATTGATTGGTTGGTGTGATTAATTGTTTCATTGATTGATTGATTTAATTGAATAATGATTGACTGATTGATTGTTAGATTAAATGATTGATTTATAGATTGACTCGATTCAATCACCATAATTAAACACTATTAATCAAATCATTGTTTTATTACTTTTAAACTCATTGATCACTGCACTCACTCACTCACTCACTCACTTTCACATGCATGCACATACAACGCCGTTAACGGCCACGCGCAGACTACGAGCACGGGAACTTCAGGCGTATGCGAACTGAATGGTCCGCTGCGTGTAGCAGTTCAGCTGGAAATCAACATTTGTCAAAATCCACGCACGACACGTCTTTA
>JBAMJV010003300.1:192500-231846 GCA_037951105.1 Echinarachnius parma
TTGTAAGCCATCATAGATTTAAGTAATATTTTGTCAAAAATGCTATTCATGTAGTTCATTTTATAGTAAGATGATAAAGAGTTAATGAGTAACTGGGATTCTGCTTTGTCAAAGTTTATTGGATCTTTTTATATGCCGTAATGTTCTGACCGCACTTTTGTGCTGCTAATTTATATATATTTTTAAAGATATATACATATACTGTACTAATGTACACTTTGTTTGATATTATATTTAATTAATAAATATGAGTAAGTCGATGAGGAAAGACTAAATTGTGTTTCATCATTGTTAGCTTAAAATTAAAATTAAATGAGGATACATGCATATATCATAAATTGAATAATTAAATGACAGATGGAATCGAGTATTGCATATGGACACATGGAAAACGCTTGAACTACGCAGATCGGCTTTCTTCGCCGACATCGTGGTCCCATCTCGATGTCATCGCACTATAATACGATGGCTACACGACGGCATTGCGAGGGCCTCACGTAGTCGTGTTGCCTTCCTAAGACATTCGGGCAGCTTCTTGTTTCCTTCGTTATATAAATGCACATATTCGTGTTGCCTTCGTGTGTGGTTCGGATGTCATCGTGTGACCTCCTGTAGGCATCGTACTTGCTTCGGCTGTTGATTGGCTGATGACCATGTTCGGGACCATCTTCGCGCGAAATTCAAAATTCCATGTTCGTGTGTCCATCGGGATGTCAAATCGGGAATGTGTGACGCCTGCTTAAAACAATTACGATTGTGGAATTGACTGTACCTTTTGAATTGGGAATTGACAGGGCGCATAAATATAAAACGGACAAATACACTCCCTTGATCACCGATATACAAAACAACGGCTTCGACGTGGTATTCCTAGCAATTGAAATTGGTTCTAGGGGTTTTATTTCAGGCCAGAACATGACAAGGTTGAAAACGTTCCTGTCTGGCCTTGATGAAAAAGTTACAAAGCCTCGAAATTTTAGGGACAATTTGAGTAGAAAGGCACTCGTTTCATCCTTCGCAATTTATTGTGCTAAGGACGAACCTTCATGGCAGGAATTTGGTTTATTCTAGGAAGGTTATAGTAAGAATCCCGACAAAGTAGTCGCTAGAGATTCTTAAAGCTAAAGTAAAACAGAAAAATATGATGTTGTTACCATTTTTTTATATTATGTGCTAAAATGACATTCGTACTAAAACTAAGCGGTCGCGCGTAATAATTATGCCCTTAAAATAGTATTGAAAATATATATGCATTTGGATATTAGATTTTTGAAATTTGTATGTATACGCACCGTATAGTATAGGGCCAGTGTACTCTATATTAATTGCATGCACATTTTGATATTAGATTTTGTATACTTCGCACAGTGCTATTAGTACAGTGCAGTGCAGTCCACTCCATATGCACAATCTCGTATTGATGCGCGGCCGAGTAGCGCGCAGTAATTACGCGCTCATCATCCAATGAGCGGTAGTAATTTAATGTTTTGTTGCATGCACTCAGCTCAATGTGAATTAACCATAGAAGTAGTATAGAATTAACCTACCAGCAAAGACGCTTCGGTGTGAACTCTGGGCCATATAGAAGTACGAATAAATAAACTAACCCGTTTATAACTCTGGGCCACACGCACGTGTGCGTGCGCGCACACGCTGCGCTTATACGTGTATACAAGCTGCTAGGGGTCGTCCATTTTGCGGAAAAGTATTTGATATAAAATATGATTATGTTTGGTGAAATATATTGTACTTTGTTTGTTATATCCTATTATTATTGGAATATGCTAGATTTTATATATTGTAATTATACAATATGCTCAAACGAACGCTTATGACAAGCATTCAATTTATTAAATAGTAAGGTTAAAGTAAGAATTTCGATATTGAGTAAAGTCGCTGTAGGTTTACTTTTTGCACAAAGTAGTCGCTGTAGATTCTTAAAGTAAAAATAAAAAATAAGATGTTGTTACCATTTTTAATATGTGCTAAAATGACATTCGTACTGTTGATATTGAATTTTAAACTAAGCGGTCGCGCGTAATATTCGTGCCCTTAAAAAAGTATTGAAAATATGCATTTGTATATTAGATTTTGAAATTTGTATACGCATAGTACAGGGCCAGGGTACCCCATATTAATTGCATGCACATTTTGATATTAGATTTTGTATACGCACAGTGCTAGCAGTCTCTCGTCATGCTCGTGCGCGGCTGAGTATCCATTTTGCGTAAAAGGGTTTGATATAAAATATGACTATGTTTGGTGAAATACATTGTACTTTGTCTGTTATATCCTATTATTATTGGAATATGCCAGTTTGTATATATTGTAATTATACAATACGCTCAAACGAACGCTCACCTCAAGTATTCAATTTATTAAATAGGAAGGTTAAAGTAAGAATTTCGATATTGAGTAAAATCGCTGTAGGTTTACTTTTTGCATTTTGTCCGCTTAATTGTTTTAAAATGGTATTTGATATTTAATAATTATTGTTGTTGTTGATGCTTAAGGATATGACTTCTTTATTCCCGATGCGCCTTTTGTTATTAGAAATACAAAAATTTAATAATATTATCATATCATCATATTATGATGATTGAATTCATTTTATTCAGTAAATTGTTACATAATGTATTAATATATTGTATTACGTTTAAGCCCTGCATTGACAGTTATGCGTCATGTCCTGGGCTATATGTAAGAGTCTGTTCACCTTTACCCTTGTTCCTTTGTTGAATTGACAATAAAGTGATTTCAAATCAATCTATACGCTTATATATATTAAGGATGTTTTACCTTATCGCGCGCTATTCACTTTTCTACAGGATAAGCGTGTCCATGGGGAAATAAGCGTATTGCGCAGAGACAATTTATGTAAATTAGACAAACGTTCAACATTAAGATAGAAACAACAACAACAAAGGAAGCGCACACACCTCTGACCCATGGACCTAGATATACGTAGATTCATAATACCACAACTGATGATGCAGCCGGTTTGAAAGCAAATTTCAGATTTTTAAATTTGTGCTACACAAAAAGAAATTTTAATTTAACAAACGGAAGTATAATTTATATTCAACAATATTGTATGTTAAATTTTGATACTAGTGCATTAGTTGCGCCAGTACAAGTTGGCCATTATGAAAATTTATTCCGTATCTATTTCTTCCTACAATTCTGTGGTGTGGTCTGCTGAACGTCATATCTCCGGGCACCCGGGTTGTGTATAATAATCGATACTGCTGGCGATTTCTGGGTTGGTTTGTTTATTCAGTACAGTCAATGCATTGGACGGGCGGGAAAATCATCTGCAAGTGTAAAACATGTAGGCCTAATAATTGGTAGCATTATATGCTATAACTTTTGCCATTATCATTACAGGCTCATGTTTAAGTGTTTACATTACTAAAGTAGTTTGTTTATTTTGTGTGAATACAGTCAGCTATTTTGATAATTCACTTATCACTTATCACTTATCACTTATCACTTATCACAGTCGGTTCCCCTCGACTCTACGTCCTGACTGATGGACCCTGTCGAGTACCCAAGTAGAAGTAGAAGTTATGATACAGTAATTCATTTAAACTTACGGTATATCATTAAAAAAAACTTATACTTTATTTATCAATGATACTTGCATTGTAGAAAAGCTCATACAAACAGCTAAGTGAAAAGCCTGTTATCATTCAAAAGCAGCCTTTCAACCCTTTTCATGAACAATTGTGCTTGTGTATTCTGTTAAAACAATCATTCAATAAAGAGATCATCAACAACTATTGAATAACCTCTTGGTTATTCGTGCGGGCGTTATATAATTTGTATTGGTCAAATAATCAAATGAATGGGGGCCCACATGTTTTTAATAATATTATCATATCATCATATTATGATGATTGAATTCATTTTATCCAGTAAATTGTTACATAATGTATTAATATATTGTATTACGTTTAAGCCCTGCATTGACAGTTATGTGTCATGTCCTGGGCTATATGTAAGAGTCTGTTCACCTTTACCCTTGTTCCTTTGTTGAATTGACAATAAAGTGATTTCAAATCAATCTATACGCTTATATATATTAAGGATGTTTTACCAAAGACTGTAGAATTACAAGACAGCTCAATGGCGGTCGCGCAGCGATGTCCCTTCAAACAGAATGAAGATTCAAATCGAGCTTAAGCCTAGAGCTTAGTAGCCATATGAAATTTATTATATCACTGTATTTGTGTCATTTTTATTAATAAAACAACATTTAAAAATTATAGACGATTGCTTTTTTTGGAAATTCAGTTCCATTCTTTAGTAAGAATTTAAAAGAAAATAAGGATCAAACTGTACTTACAAATACTCGGCAAATCAGGCTAGCATGAAGATTGAGCAACAGCTTAAGTGTCGACCTTAGTAACCTATAGGAATATGTTTTTATGTAGAATTAATATTATCCTCATGATAAGAAAAATATTAAAAAATTATAGTCGATAGCGATTTTACAATTGAAATCAAAGCTGTGAGAAACATATTTTTTAAATTTAAAGATTTGTTACCGTGTAGAGAAAAATGGCAATGGCTACTCGCGTGTTATAATGTTAATGCGCGCTCAGTCCGCGCACTGTCTTTATTTAATTCTTTATAATTGTACGCGCAAATTGTGCGCAAAGCAAATTTCACGCGCGATATGCAAATTTAGGGTCGTCAAACTTTATCACGTCATCTTGAAGTTATTTTTAGTCAGGCGAAGTAAACATTGTTATTGTGACGTCATAATGAAAAGCCTGGGTATCAAAGTGCGTGTTAATTTTGTACATCGCGCTCTGCCCATTCACGTTGTACAGGATAATTGCACAGTGGTCGGTCTTTCCATTAAGCATCTTTGGTTTTACCTTATCGCGCGCTATTCACTTTTCTACAGGATAAGCGTGTCCATGGGGAAATAAGCGTATTGCGCAGAGACAATTTATGTAAATTAGACAAACGTTCAACATTAAGATAGAAACAACAACAACAAAGGAAGCGCACACACCTCTGACCCATGGACCTAGATATACGTAGATTCATAATACCACAACTGATGATGCAGCCGGTTTGAAAGCAAATTTCAGATTTTTAAATTTGTGCTACACAAAAAGAAATTTTAATTTAACAAACGGAAGTATAATTTATATTCAACAATATTGTATGTTAAATTTTGATACTAGTGCATTAGTTGCGCCAGTACAAGTTGGCCATTTTGAAAATTTATTCCGTATCTATTTCTTCCTACAATTCTGTGGTGTGGTCTGCTGAACGTCATATCTCCGGGCACCCGGGTTGTGTATAATAATCGATACTGCTGGCGATTTTGGGGTTGGTTTGTTTATTCAGTACAGTCAATGCATTGGACGGGCGGGAAAATTGTCTGCAAGTGTAACACATGTAGGCCTAATAATTGGTAGCATTATGCTATAACTTTTGCCATTATCATTACAGGCTCATGTTTAAGTGTTTGCATTACTAAAGTAGTTTGTTTATTTTGTGTGAATACAGTCAGCTATTTTGATAATTCACTTATCACTTATCACTTATCACTTATCGCAGTCGGTTCCCCTCGACTCTACGTCCTGACTGATGGACCCTGTCGAGTACCCAAGTAGAAGTAGAAGTTATGATACAGTAATTCTTTTAAACTTACGGTATATCATTAAAAAAAACTTATACTTTATTTATCAATGATACTTGCATTGTAGAAAAGCTCATACAAACAGCTAAGTGAAAAGCCTGTTATCATTCAAAAGCAGCCTTTCAACCCTTTTCATGAACAATTGTGCTTGTGTATTCTGTTAAAACAATCATTCAATAAAGAGATCATCAACAACTATTGAATAACCTCTTGGTTATTCGTGCGGGCGTTATATAATTTGTATTGGTCAAATAATCAAATGAATGGGGGCCCACATGTTTTATTCCAATCAGATTGACAGCTGGTTCTCAACAAATTTTGATCCAATAATTTAGTTATATCTCTAAAATCACGTGCTCTTCCAAGAATTACACTTAGTTTACCATATTCTCGCAAATTCATTATTTCTCGAAGTGTCAAAACCAAAACTTACTATAAACACAAACGACATTCGGATTTTGAGTCTATTATTATAAACACACAATTATATCATATCTGGCACCACTTTTGGTATTCAAATCGCCAAACCCTTGTCTCGAATAGAATATGGCAAATTGACAATTATTTGTGCTTAAAGGGTGAGTTTTGGTAAAGAGAGTACAGTTTTAGTCGATTTTAGTAAGCAAAACATGCACCATTACATTACAAACCAATAGTTATTACTCCACCATGCTACGTTCACGCCAACAGCAGCCAGGGCAGATGCAAGGCAACAGCCGCAGCCGCGGAGGCCAGGCCCGGGGCCAAGGAAGTAGACCCACTGCCAACAGCAAAACACAAAGAGGTAAGTACCTCGATTCTAAATTGCTCTATTTCTACAGGTACATGTAGTATTGTCGGTGGTCGTCTGAAGCCATTTTATCAGAACTGGTGTAAATACACATCTGATCAAAATTTGCTGCAAGCAGTCAAGGGTTACAAGCTTGAATTTGAACCGGATAAGTTCCCTCCTCGAAGGGAAAAGCCCTTGTATGCTTACAAACGCAATACATCTGAGTCAGAACAAATTACTGAAGAAATTTCTAATCTAGAGAAGAAAAAGGTTATCGAGTGGTGCTCTCATGTTGCAGGTGAATATTTGTCAGAAATTTTCACTAGACCCAAGAGAAATGGGGGCATTCGCTTGATTCTCGATTTGTCTGAGCTCAACAAAAGCGTTTGTTACCAACATTTTAAAATGGAAAATATCCATTCTGTTATGTCCCTTCTTTCAGAAGGATACTACATGGCTTCAGTAGATTTACGTGACGCATACTACACTGTACCTATTCACCCTGAGTCTAGAATTTACCTCAGATTTGTTTGGGATGGGCAATTATGGCAATTCAAAGCCCTCCCGAATGGTTTGTCCTCTGCACCTAGACTTTTCACAAAGTTATTAAAGCCAGTGCTTGCCTCTCTGAGATTAGCTGGACATGTGGTGCTTGCCTATCTAGATGACACTATCATCATAGGGAAACAAAATCCGATACCCATCAGGCTGTACAAGCAACCACAGAAATTTTGTCGGAACTGGGGTTTATAATCCACCCAGACAAGTGTCCTCGAACCGTCACAAGAAATTGATTTTTTGGGGTTTACTCTCAATACCACCAAAATGACAGCTAAGCTTCCAAGTAGGAAGAGTGATGAGATCAAAGAGGTGTGCACTAAGCTGCTCAGTACAGGCAGGCCATCGATTCGTGAAGTAGCAAGGGTAATTGGAAAATTGATTGCTACTTTTCCGGCTTCACAATATGGGCCCCTGCATTATCGGAACTTGGAAACTGAGAAAATAGCAGCATTAAAATTCAATAGAGGGCACTTTGACAGACAGATGGCACTGTCAGACAAGGCTAAACGGGAGCTAAGGTGGTGGATCGAAAACTCACCTCTTGTAAACCGCCCTCTATGCTGCAGAAAGATAACTAGAGAAATTCGGACCGATGCAAGCGGGCAAGGTTGGGGGGCTACTGACCTCTCTACTCATACAGGGGGCCGATGGAATAGTTTTGAGCTAGAAATGAAATCAGGAATGAAATCAATTACTTGGAGACGTTGGCAGCCGGTTTTGGGCTGAAAGCACTTTGCTCGGACTTGCGCGATGCACATGTGTTATTGAGGCTAGACAATACAACAGCAGTGGCCTACTTGAATAACATGGGGGTGTTAAATCTCCAGCATGCAATGAAATGGCAGTGCAAATCTGGCATTGGTGTTGTGAACGCAACATTTGGATTACAGCCTCTCATCTAGCAGGTTCAAAAAATGTGGAGGCGGATTACATGTCCAGGAAATTTAATGACAATATTGAATGGATGCTGGACAGGAATGTTTTTCATTCGTTAACGGGGAAGTATGGCATCCCAGAGGTAGATTTATTCGCATCCAGGCTCAATGCACAGGTCCCATATTATGTGTCATGGTTACCTGAACCTGACGCCTGGGCAGTAGATGCGTTCACGCTTGACTGGGGGTCATTAGAATTCTATGCCTTTCTACCATTTAGCCTTATTGCTAAATGTCTGCAAAAAATCAGGTTGGATAATGCAAGGGGGCTTATGGTAGTGCCTAATTGGCCAACTCAGGCGTGGTTTCCAGTACTTAATGATAAGCTACTGGAGGAACCCATGCATATTGCAAGCTCTCGATCTTTGTTAACCCAACCTGTTACAGGGCACCCCCACCCTCTAACAAACCTCTCTCTTCTGTGTTGTAGGCTTGGAGCAGACGGTTCTTCGCTCAAGGCCTCGCTGCAGACACAGTGGACATTTTGGGCGCCTCGTGGAGAGAATCTACAAAGCGTCAGTACAACGTGTATGTGAACAAGTGGACAAAGTTTTGTGATACACGTCATATAGTTTGGACCCATACAAAGGTGGGAGTTCTTCTTGATTTCTTCAATGTTTTGTATTATGAAGAGAAAGTACAGTGTGCTCAACACAGCGCGGAGTGCGCTCGCTTCATTTCTTATTTTGGATGACTGCAACTACACAGTTGGAACTCACCCCTTGATCTGTAGATATCTAAAAGGAGTGTTTAATTTAAGGCCACCCAGGCCTCGTTACAGTTTTACCTGGGATGTACATAAGGTGTTGAAATTTCTTCGCAAACAGGGCCCGGCCCATAAACTAACGTTAAGTGATTTGACACATAAACTCAGCATGTTGTTGGCATTGGTAACTGCACAGCGGTTACACATTTCCTGTCACTGGATGGTATTAAGATTCGAAAAGGCTCGATGGACATTATTATCCAGGACCTGCTAAAGCAGAGCAGACCAGGGAATGTGGGCAAGAATTTCCAACTCCAGACCTACACTACGGATAGGAGACTTTGTGTCGTTCATTATACAAAGGAGTATATTCGCAGGACACAGACATTACGAGGAAATGAGAGACAGCTGTTCATCACCTGTAATAAGCCGCACAGGAGAGCGAGCAAGCAGTCCATAGCCAGATGGATCAAGGTCGTCATGAAGTCTGCTGGCATCGACACTTCAGTTTTCAAGCCACACTCGACCAGGGAAGCGTCTACCTCGTTGGCTATGAGACGAGATGTTCCAATTTCTGACATCCTCAAGCAGGCTGGATGGCAGAACGAGAGCACCTTCAGGGATTTCTACCTGAAGCCACCACAGACAGAGACTGTGACGTTTGATCGGGCGGTCCTCGAGTGTCAAGGGCCGCAGACTCACAAGTGAGTCTGAATGACAAGACATTCAATGGGTCGGTAAGTGAAATTCCATTTCCTACCTTAAGATTATCATCTTACCCAGGTCTTGTTTGCGTTGCGACTACTGTGTCTTTGAAGTCTCACATGGATTCTCGAAAACGAGAATTACGTTATAAAATAGAAAATTAAATGAGAACTATGTTTGAAATTTAATTACTATTTTGTTAGTAATTAGAGTTGAGGGAATTCATGCCCTCCTCTCCCACCCTTTTTCTTACAGTTTGTAATATATGTTCTCATTAGTTTCTATTTTATTGGGACTGATCACAGTAGCCGCAACGGCTTTTAAATATGGTTGCGCACGGCACGAACGGGATCTCACATGAATTCCCTCAACTCTAATTATTACTAACAAAATAGTAATTACATTTCAAACATAGTTCTCATTTAATTTTCTATTAACTCTAGAGAACGCCAGCGCGGCGAAGCACTAGCGTTCTAGGTCCTAATACGGGTCTGTAGTGCAGTGCGGCGTTAATACAGTTACGTGTAGTCGCAACTCGCAAGCCCCATTCTTCGTTCGCCTTTTGTTCACAGTCGCGCTAACACACGGAGAGACTGGTCCATGAGTACGTGTAGTATGTATCGCAATATGCAAGCCCCATTCTTCGTTCGCCTTTTGTTCACAGTCGACAGTCGCGCTAACACACGGAGAGACTGGTCCATGAGGCGCATATATCACTGATTTTTTGCGGAATGGAAGGAAAAGTCATAATCTTAATCCACCCGATAGTTGGATCACATATTGGAACGTTAATTGCTGGTAAGTACTGTATCATATGTATATTTTTAAGCACAATTAGCGTGCACAAAAATATTTGGTTTCAGTTATTTATTAGGAGGACCTAGAACGCTAGTGCCTCGCACTAGCATTCTCTAAAAAGTGATACCCGGGCGTCAACCACTTTTATATGATATTTGAAAGCAAATCTCACAGCAATTAGAGCATTTGAATGAGAATTATTATTATTTCCCATGTTTTTTTCGATGATCTTTCATATGGAATTGAAATCAGCCAAATCCGTTACAATTTATGTTGGGGGGGGGGGGGGGGGGGCACTTTGGAAATTACCAAAACTCACCATTACCTTTAATGTAGGGGAACCCGGGGCAGAGTGGTCCAAAAAAATTGGAACAACCAGAACAGGATTACAAAGCAAAGTAAAGCAAAACATTTGGTTTATACTTTTACCTTAGGACTACCACTAACAAATGAC
Source organism: Echinarachnius parma (assembly GCA_037951105.1). Taxonomy (NCBI): domain Eukaryota; kingdom Metazoa; phylum Echinodermata; class Echinoidea; order Clypeasteroida; family Echinarachniidae; genus Echinarachnius; species Echinarachnius parma. The sequence continues at coordinate 203,094 of JBAMJV010003300.1, forward strand.
ACTAATAATGTTTCTCAAATAATCCGTTTTATTAAATGCTATGAACTTGAACAAAATATTTAAAATCCATTTTGCCCCGGACCTCCGGGGCAAAGTGAAACACGGAACGGGGCAAAGTGAAACGCTTCCCCAAAGAGGTTGTCTTCAATGTCAAAACCATTTACCTCCTGGTGAATCGTTGTACTATATGACCTTACACATATGTCCATAGATTTGAATGTCCTGTTTTAATTTAAAGGGAGAATGGAGTAGTAATGGTGTTCAGTGTGAAAAACTTGAATTTTCATGGTCTCGTTCGTTCTAATTCTTAAATGTAACACAATAATCGCATGACCGACACAATCATTCACGTTAAATGCATTCCACTATGCCCCAACCACTTTGCCCCGAACAAGTGAAATTTTACAGACATGCATTACTTCACGTAGGCCAATGATTACTAGCGGTGCTACGATGTATAAAGTGAAGCTTAAGCCCATCCATCATTAATATGGCTTTCGTGATAATTCGGCATAAACACAGTATTTTAGCAGATAATATACTTATATTAATTATCGTTTTTTTATGTATGAAAAATTGATATTTTCCGTAAAAAGTACACATGATGACGTATTCGCGCAACTCCGGTCAAAAACGATGCATCCTCGTTGCAGTGTTATTGGCACATGAACTTAGATAGATGGCAGCACAAACAAAAATTTACCGGGCGTGTTTCACTTTGCCCCGCGTTCCATTTTGCCCCGGGTTCCCCTACGTCTTTCATTCGTCAACAGACTTAGACTAAGAATCTGAGTTAACCTGGCGCCGTGCAAAGCACACCATACCTGTCAACATTTGAAATTCAGAAATCTGTACCCACTGCGGGGGTCTGAAAATTTGAGGGAGAAAAACGCCCTCGTGAAATTATTCACGAGGGCTATTCTGGGGCTCACGGGGGCTCTTTTTTTTAACATCATTTTCACTGCTCAAGGGTCTAATCAATGATTATCATGATGTGATCTATCCGATTATGCCATGTTTGGTATGTTTCTGGCACTTTCCGATCATGCAAAAAGATGTAAAAACAAATAAAAAATTAAGAATTTCGAAAAATCGGAATATTCCGATTTTTAAGGTCCTAACAATACAGAAAATCGGAATATTCCGAATAAATCGGAACAGTTGGCAGGTATGGCACACCCACTGATTTACAGATAAGAATGAGTAGGCCTAATTCTAACTCTAATTTAGTCTAACTCTAAGTCTAAGAGTAAAACTAAAAGACTCTGCCTCTGGACTCTATTATAAACCTCTAGTCTGACTAGAAGTAAATCTTTACTAAAGTAAACATTTAGTCTTATTTAAATTTGTATTCTGTAATTTTTTTTTAGTACTATAATGACTATTTTATTAGTCTTACTCTAGTCTTATGTTCATACTAGTCTAGATAACTCAGATTGTATATTAGTTGGTCAAGAAATCTAGACTAGTCTTAGACTTAGAGTAAGAGTAAGACTATGAATGATATAGACTAAATGAGTAGTGTAGAGATTTAATTGAATAATTGTTAATGTTACTTTATACTTATTGAGTAAGTGTAACTGTAAGGGTAATGTATTACGGTAAGTTACTAAAATACTACGTCAATTCACATTACGTTTCACCCAAGTTAGAAAATATCCGCTTCTCAGGCCTGAGGAGAGGTTGAGAGATTCGTGCCTCTAGTAGAATTTTATCACCGTTTACACCGTTCTTATCGGTTTACTGCGTGTAACCGGAGGAGATTATCTCTATAATACCACTAGGTCTCGGGGGGGGGGGGGGGGGCAGTTAACAGGGCATGGAATGTTGACGAAAGCTATTAAAATGGTTGAGTTGATTTCCACCGAGGTGGAGATCACGGCTAACTTAGTGAAACGTAATGTGAGCCCAAGGACAGGTCACTAACTAGTAATTATATATATATAGCAAGTAAGTAGGTCTAGACTAGAGTAGAGTAAGACATCAAGTGAAATCTGAAGTAAGTCTAACTTACTAGTCTAGTCTAGACTAGATATAGTTAGTAAAGACTAGTCACTACTATTTTAGAATTATTACTAGTCTAGATCTATAAAGTCTAACTAAGAATTAGATATAAGAATGATACTTGATACTTGATAGTGTCTTACTGTCTTAGTCTTACTTATAGTGAGTATTTTATAACTTTTGTATTAAATTAATATTATGTTTTAATTAGACTAAACTAAAGTAAAACTAAAGATGTCTACCTAGTATGAGTATGACATAATTATGTAAATTAATTGTATGAAGTGAGGCCTGCCCTGGGCCTGACTGAGGCTGAGCCGCCCCGTATTCCATTGACAGTGGACGAGTGGAATCAACTAGTAATACTAATAGCTAGTTAGTTGTACGGACGAAAACATAATTTGCAAACGCCTCAGTCTCAGTTTGTGTGTTGCTGTTGCCTGTTGCAGTGTTGGTACTGTATTAACGGTTATTAAGTGATAGACATAATTTTCAGAAAATGGAGTCATATTAAAATGTATTTTTGCGATTTACTTTCCCTTTTTTCGCAGCAACCAGACCAGTCAGCTGTGATCGTTTCCATGGAGATGAAGCCGATTCCCAACCTATATTAGGTTAATATCGCGATTTTTTGTATCGTTCTCAAGGTTTTCGATTCTAGTCCTCTGACGTCACTTCGATCGATAATATTGGAATTTATGGTGGGAATATTGTATATTTTACCCATTTATGTTGTATTTACTGACTCAAATGTTAACAAATATTAAAAATTTTATTATTATAAAGTGAAAGCAATAAAGACTGTATTTTATTTCCGTAAATCAAGCCTAGCGATCTAACTGTGCTCTCCAAATTGGGGCCGTATTGACACCAGCGCACAAATCAGTTTTTGGCAGCTGGTGCGGCGATCGCGCAATCGATGAGCTGTTTCTCTCTTTGATAGTATATATCACAGTATCGAACCTCTCTGCTTTTCACCAACCGCACAGCCGTGCAGAGACCGCGCAACCATCGTGCAGACAGTGCGCAACCATCGTGCAGAAGGTGTGCAACCCGTGACGTCACAATGCTTGCCCAGATAACAGGTAGACGTTATTCTAACGTTATAATATGGTTGTTTGGGTTGATTTTTGGTTACCATTGCTGTTACAACGTTGTAGTAACGTTACATATCTGTTAGCTTGGGTGCATAGTTAACGGTTAAAATACCAACGTTGTGTTGACGTTATATTTTCGTTACCTTTGGTGCTTAATCTGACGGTTAAGACTGACAAAGGTAGGAGTAACGTTATATTTTGGTTAGCTTTGGTGCTTGAATTAACGGTTAAAAGACAAACGTTGCTGTAAATTTATATTTTGGTTAGCTTTGTTGTTTAATTTAGCGGTTAAAAGAAAAACGTTGTGGTAACGTTATTAAGTAATTAGCTTTTGTGTTTAATTTAATGGTTAAAAGACCAACGTTGTAATGACGTGTTATATACTGATTTGCCTTTCTGTTTAATTTAACGGTTAGGGTTAGGGTTAGGTTTAAACATCGTAATAACGTTACATATTGATTAGCACCGGTGTTTAATTTAACGGTTAAAAGACCAACGTTGTTGTCAAGTTATATTTTGGTTAGCCTTGGTGCTTGAACTAACGAATAAAAGACAAACGTTGTAGTAATGTTATATATCGATTAGCTTTGGTCTTTAATTGAATGGTTAAAATACCAACGTTGTAGTAATGTTATGCATTGGTTAGCTTTTGTGTTTGATTAAATGGTTAAAAGACGAACATTGTAGTAACGTTATTATATTGATTAGTTATGGTGTGATAGTTAACGGATAAAAGACAAACGTTATAATAATGTTATGTATTGATTAGCTCTGGTGTTAAATTTAACGGTTAATGTAACGTATAATGTAACGTTATCTAGTAAACGTTGGCATAATGTTCATATTTAGTTATCATGTTATTACGTAAATGTTAACGTTACAATGACGTAGAATCAATGAGCAAACTAACCATAATGTAACGTTATCCAATTAATGTTGGCATAACGTTCATATTTAGTTATCATGTTAACGTAAAGGTCAACGTTACAATAACGTAAAAACAATGAGCAAACTAACCATAATGTAACGTTATCTAGTAAACGTTGGCATAATGTTCATATTTAGTTATCATGTTATTGCGTAAATGTTAACGTTACAAAAACGTTAAAACAATGAGCAAACTAACCATAATGTAACGTTATCCAATTAATGTTGGCATAACGTTCATATTTAGTTATCATGTTAACGTAAAGGTCAACGTTACAATGACGTAAAAACAATGAGCAAACTAACCATAATGTAACGTTATCTAGTTACGTTATCTCGATGGCTCTATAGTATACATGATCACGCAGATATATCTCATGCAAGGCTCAGTCTTTTCCTCACATGCCCTTTTAAAATACGTTATTAGTAGGTTCACTATTTTATAAAATTTTAAAACCCATGCTAGGAGCAAATGTCTGAAATCTAAAAGATTCCGGGGGCTCCGCCCCCTGAACCCCCATTATTGTCCCCAAATGTGGGTGCCCCCCAAAGTCAAGTCTTCGAGCCATCAAGACACTTTCAATGAGCACATAATACAACTTCCGGACAGAGCCGTTCAATCTCAAGATGGCGCTCTCTAAAAACTCATTGGTTTAAACCATTTGAAATAAAATATTGTGCATGTGAAGGTTCGCAAAAATAGTGATTAGATAGAGAGAGAATCAACAAATATTACAAAACTTCTTTTGAACATTTTTGAAAAGAGGAAGCATTAAAAAAAATATTTAACAGTTGGTTCAAAATTATCTAATAATTGTGGGGCCCCACATTTATTACAAATGGTTACGTTTATGGATATTTCAGCCGTTTCTGAACCGATTTTGATCAAATAAAGTTTATTCTGTCATTAAAATATTATGCTCTTTCAAATTTTACACTCAGTTTTTCATTATCTTACAACAAAATTATTATGTGTAGCGCCCTCTCTACCAAAACTCAACTATCCCTTTAATGTCAACATAATTCCACAAACATGTTATATAATGCAAAATGAGGACTAACAAGTTGTTAATTTGCAGTTTTGTATATTGAAAAGAAATGTTTTTTTTCCTTCATTTTTAGAGGGTTAAGAAGTAATGTTATTATATTTATTGACAATTAAAATAGCATCTGTGTGAATGGAATTACGTAAATACAAGAAAACTATTACATTTCTTCCACGCAATTACCCACCCTTGTCGCCGAGAGCGGACAAAATACCACAATACAGGGTGGCCCCTAAAAAACGGGAGGGGGCCCAAAATAAAGTTTTAAAATGATTACGTCCATCGGATAGGGTGTTTTTCCAATGAAAAACGATACCACGAACAGTCATTTTCGTGTATCTGATAGACTAAATAATTTCGATACTATATTTTGGGAAGTGGTCCTTTTCATTTGTGAGGTGCCACACTGTATACTATAACCAAGTCAGCGAGCATGAGTCCCTGTGAGTATGTACCTAATTATCCAAGCCACGGTAACATACCATCACCTACTCGCTGGAGCTAGAACTTGCTGATCTCTTGATTTTGAGTTGATTTGGTCTGAGCCCCGTGCAACTGCAATCATATATGTCGGAAAATAGAGAACAAACAAATAGAACAAAACATTTTTATCGGAAATAGTACGTTAAAATTAACACTCATCTAAGTATCATTTTGCTCAAAATGTAAACATGAATTATTTTCACATATTTTCCTCTTGTGTTTTCATTGTTTTTTCAGATTATTAGGTTGCAGATATGCCACTGAAGACATAATCACATGTGTTTACTTTATCAATAATTTTGTTTAAAGGGACTTTGTCGAAATCCTAAAAATCCAATTTGAATTCTAGTGGTTCCCTCAAACTATTCGTATTGACAATAAAATCATGGGACAGGTTTCGGTTTTTTAAATTTCCCTTTCCCTGTTCAGATAATAAAAAACTCCGTTGGAGTTTTGAAACCGTGTACAAAGTGAGTGCAGTGAGTTAGTAAATATCACTGCATTTTTGCTCATTACTCGGCCATGCAACCTCCATTTGACTTGCAATTTTTACACAATACCCTGTGGACATATCAGAGAACAACAATATACATTGCATCAACCATTCATCACTTTTTGCACATGTCAACAAAGTTACTAGATCCCTTTAAGGTAGATTAGAGATCTGAACTATGCACGTTATACTATCCCCTTTTACATGCGCAGCCAATACGTTAAAAAATCGCTATATTATAAACAAGGTTATCAACTGTACGTATCGCCTTACAAAATATACTAACCGGATGAACATGATGAATGTAGGGATGGAAACAGCCTTTTTAGGTGATGCTTCAATTGAGATGATGTCCACGATTGCTCCTTCCGTCTAACGGCTGTGAATTAAAATAAAAAAAAATTAAAAACATGCAGAGCTTGTGTAACTTATATTCCTGCTTTTTAATTGTCGACGATTTGTTTTTATGATAAGTGGATAAAGTCAATGAGTCATTGTCTTGAGTGGTTTTTGGAGTGTTGGAGGGTAAATGACATAAATTATAATTAACAGCACTTGTATGTGCTGACTAGGTCTGGGCTAGGTCTTAACTCTCAATAACTCTCGGCGTATCAACAGTTTTAATTACAGTAGTATTTATAATACAATTTTTGCAATAGGCCTACCAATAATAACTGTCAAACCTGAGTTAAGTCTAGAGTGAGTAAGGCCACTCGGACTAATTCTAAAGATTTAAAGTATACAAGTCTATATTTTATATCTATACTATAGATCTATACTATAGACTTGTATACTTTAAATCTTTAGAATTTACTGATCACTTTACGGGAACCCAGGCCCAGCCCCTTGACGGTTGACCATTGTGGCTTGTCTAGACTTGTATTTTGTAATGTTGATTGAAACTGAAACTTCATCGCACTCTCACTCTCAGTGCGCGAGTTTGAAACGGCCGGCTAGCCTAGCCCTAGGCTAGGCTAGACTAGCCACTGCCCTGACCCTGTGCCTGGCCGACGTGACCGCGTTATATAATATGATTATGAGTTTAGGAAAATTACAATAAGTAAGGTCTTAGGAATAGGAAGCACAAGGCCGCCCCAAACAAAAACAACAACCAAGTGACCACTTATCTGTCATGACTCTTGGAGTTAAGATAACAGGTAGACGTTATTCTAACGTTAGAATATGGTTGTTTTGGTTGATTTTTGGTTACCATTGCTGTTACAACGTTGTAGTAACGTTACATATCTGTTAGCTTGGGTGCATAGTTAACGGTTAAAATACCAACGTTGTGGTGACGTTATATTTTCGTTACCTTTGGTGCTTTATCTGACGGTTAAGACTAACAAAGGTAGGAGTAACGTTATATTTTGGTTAGCTTTGGTGCTTGAATTAACGGTTAAAAGACAAACGTTGCTGTAAATTTATATTTTGGTTAGCTTTGTTGTTTAATTTAGCGGTTAAAAAAAAAACGTTGTGGTAACGTTATTAAGTAATTAGCTTTTGTGTTTAATTTAATGGTTAAAAGACCAACAATGTAATGACGTTATATACTAATTTGCCTTTCTGTTTAATTTAACGGTTACAATAAAAACATCGTAATAACGTTACATATTGATTAGCCCCGGTGTTTAATTTAACGGTTAAAAGACCAACGTTGTTGTCAAGTTATATTTTGGTTAGCCTTGGTGTTTGAACTAACGATTAAAAGACAAACGTTGTAGTAATGTTATACTGTATATCGATTAGCTTTGGTCTTTAATTGAATGGTTAAAATACCAACGTTGTAGTAATGTTATGCACTGGTTAGCTTTTGTGTTTGATTAAATGGTTAAAAGACAAACATTGTAGTAACGTTATTATATTGATTAGTTATGGTGTGATAGTTAACGGATAAAAGACAAACGTTATAATAATGTTATGTATTGATTAGCTCTGGTGTTAAATTTAACGGTTAATGTAACGTATAATGTAACGTTATCTAGTAAACGTTGGCATAATGTTCATATTTAGTTATCATGTTATTACGTAAATGTTAACGTTACAATAACATAGAATCAATGAGCAAACTAACCATAATGTAACGTTATCTAATTAATGTTGGCATAACGTTCATATTTAGTCATCATGTTACCGTAAAGGTCAACGTTACAATAACGTAAAAACAATGAGCAAACTAACCATAATGTAACGTTATCTAGTAAACGTTGGCATAATGTTCATATTTAGTTATCACGTTATTGCGTAAATGTTAACGTTACAATAACGTTAAAACAATGAGCAAACTAACCATAATGTAACGTTATCCAATTAATGTTGGCATAACGTTCATATTTAGTTATCATATTAACGTAAAGGTCAACGTTACAATAACGTAAAAACAATGAGCAAACTAACCATAATGTAACGTTATCTAGTAAACGTTGGCATAATGTTCATATTTAGTTATCATGTTATTGCGTAAATGTTAACGTTACAAAAACGTTAAAACAATGAGCAAACTAACCATAATGTAACGTTATCCAATTAATGTTGGCATAACGTTCATATTTAGTTATCATGTTAACGTAAAGGTCAACGTTACAATGACGTAAAAACAATGAGCAAACTAACCATAATGTAACGTTATCTAGTTACGTTATCTCGATGGCTCTATAGTATACATGATCACGCAGATATATCTCATGCAAGGCTCAGTCTTTTCCTCACATGCCCTTTTAAAATACGTTATTAGTAGGTTCACTATTTTATAAAATTTTAAAACCCATGCTAGGAGCAAATGTCTGAAATCTAAAAGATTCCGGGGGCTCCGCCCCCTGAACCCCCATTATTGTCCCCAAATGTGGGTGCCCCCCAAAGTCAAGTCTTCGAGCCATCAAGACACTTTCAATGAGCACATAATACAACTTCCGGGCATGCCAATGTGGGGCTTTTACTCTCTCTCAGTGTCATTCTGGAAAACATTTCAAATTTCGCCCCCCAATCTCAAAAACGGATCGACACCCCTGGCTTGAGTGAATGGTGTGTGTGTATGGTGTGAATGATGACCTACCTACCATTATTTCTTCTTTAGAATTGTATAATTTGTAAAAGGGCCACAATTTAAAAACTCCTGCTTCTATGGGGTCCAGAACCATTTTGTATATTTGATTATCAAACTGCCATTTCTATTTGTGTGTATGGTGTGAATGATGACCTACCTACCATTATTACTTCTTTAGAATTGTATAACTAATTGTAAAAGGGCCCCAATTTACAAACTCCTGCTTCTATGGGGTCCAAAACCATTTTGTATATTTGATTATCAAACTGCCATTTATATTTTTTACTTTTGTTTTATGGTTTGAATAAACTGAATCTGAATCTGAATCTGAACAAAATCTGAAACGTTAGATCAACGTTGAATCAACGTTGGATCAACGCTGGTTGTTATTCATGAATATTCATGAGCAATTATTGACTGCAAATTAGGTATAAATTTCGAGTAATTTGATTGTTTAAAATTCATCCAATGCTTTTATTGACTCATTGCTTTAAATAAATGTAATTAACTTATCTAACAAACATATTAAATGTTTGTTCTCATGATTCATCAATGTAAATAATTTTAAATATTATAAAATATATTCGACTTTATCAAAATACTAACCATGAACAAAATATTCTCACATAAGCTAGGATATATATAGCTGAGTGGATGAAGATTTGATATGTGGCGAGTGTAGGATAAGGCATAGGAATAGGAATAGGAATAGGAATAGGAATAGGATTAGGATTAGGAATAGGAATGTTATAATGTAGGTATAGGCACTTATATAAGTATATATATGTTTATCCGACACATTTGCCATATGATTTTAAGTAAATTTTTCGTTCATATTTGGTTATCATGTTAACGTAAATGTAAACGTTACAATAACGTTAAAACAATGAGCAAACTAACCATAATGTAACGTTATTCAGTAAACGTTGGCATAACGTTCATATTTAGTTATCATGTTAACGTAAATGTTAACGTTACAATAACGTAGAATCAATGAGCAAACTAACCATAATGTAACGTTATCTAGTAAACGTTGGCATAACGTTCATATTTAGTCATCGTGTTAACGTAAATGTTAACGTTACATTAACGTTAAATCAATGAGCAAACTAACCATAATGCAACGTTATCAAGTAAACGTTATTATAATATAATGTAAACCGTAGAATCAATGAGCAAACTAACCATAATGTAACGTTATCCAGTAAACGTTGGCATAACGTTCATATTTAGTCATCATGTTAACGTAAATGTTAACGTTACATTAACGTTAAATCAATGAGCAAACTAACCATAATGCAACGTTATCAAGTAAACGTTATTATAATATAATGTAAACCATATGATAACGTTACATAAACGTTAAATTGCTATCTGGAATTGGTCTTCACACTACTCTCACTGTACGAGGGCGCCTAGCTACCGGTAAACTGGTATCGGTAGACTAGTGACGTACACTCACAATGTCACACTCACACAGTCACACAGTCAGACTTTGACAGCCATTATCATTAATTATCTGTTTTAATCTTACGAATTTACGGTTAACAAAATATCTTACCTGATTTCACAGCTTGTTGAAGAATGTGGAGATGTATTTCTTCTTATAACTCATAAACAATAGTCTACTAATCGATGATTGATGGGCGTCATGGTCGCGTCGTTCAAAATATTACATATTTCTCGTGTACGCGTACTTAACGTACGATGCAATATGCATGCATGAATGCATTCATCATTATCATTGTTTACAAAAAGCTAGCCACGCCCACATTGCTCTAGATACGCCTAGTTTCCCTCGTGTTGCTAAGGAAAATTGAAAATTTCGTTTTTGAAATAGCTTGTGGGAACCAAGAGATTTATAATTTTTAGAAAATTAACACCTTGATATGAAAGTTGAAGTGATTTCCTTTCGTCGTCCGACTTGTATTTTTTTTTTAAAGGTCGACAAGATTGTAAATTTTGAGGACGAAAGTAGGTCTACTCGTGTCTTTAACACGCGAGTCTATGGAGAGACTGACAAAAAATCGCCCAAAATCATGACTTCTGTGGGAACTCTGTGTGATGAAGTATAAATTAGGCGAATGGCATAATAAGATAGCTTGTCAAATTTGTATGACCGCCCCGTCTTGTATTTTTTCATTTAAAGTCGTTTTCATACTTTAAAAAGTGAAATTTTATGGCGTTTATACACGCGTCTATGGGAAATAATGGAGACTAAACGCGGTTCTACCGAGTGAGGGCGTTTGAAACGATACTAATCGATACCAACTTTCGTGTCTTACATTTCTGGACTTGGGTCTGCGGGAAAAAAATCCATGAAAACAAACACAGTAGAGATTTAAGACTAGTTTTCTGATGCCAATTCTCACTTAGTTTACGCCCCACCCACATTTAGGGTCCGGAATCGGCAGCGTGATCGACATGTGATTGACAATTCATTGGCTTACGTCATGACGCGTCATCTACAGAATTTAGTTAATTAGTCCGTTCTTTAGATGACGTCACATTTTGGCGATTTAAAAGGGGCGTTCCCAGGACAATTAGATATTTACTTATTACCCCAAAATTGATTGATTTCATGAGAAATGACTGCCAAATTCTTTTTCTTCGGGAAAAATTACATATAGAGAGCCGAATTTTGAAAATTAGGCCATCTAGACGCTGTAGTTCCTTTAATGATAAAAAACGGATTGTTAACAAAAATACAATTTAAATTACAGTACAAAATGCATTACTCCCTATACATCATATGTTTGTCCCTTGCAATTTTCGTGTTAAACTCCTTATGTTAGGAACTATAAGTGAGAATGATCGCCCTCCAGGACTGTGTTTGCATACTTCTGATAAGTGTTCATTCTCGAGATCAAGTCAATAACAAGATAAGGAACCGTATAACGCGTGATCGGGTTTTCATTTTTCATTTTGAAAACTATGTACATGTATGTTCAATCATGAAATTATAACCGTATTCACGAGGCATTGGTTCATGTATAAGAACAGAACAGTAATTGCATACATCATGCTTTGTCATAATTTAAAAAACACACCACTACTAATTGATTTTCGCTTTTAAAAAAAATGTTTCATGATGTTATCTTCCAAAAATTTAACTATATAGACCCACACGGATACTAAGCTCTAGTCACACTATTGTAGCGAGGCGGAGGCTCCTGGGACCGAGCCCCTGTCCCTTATTATTATTTGTTTGCTTGTTATCCAGTAGATTTGATTGGGGAAGGGGGGAGGGGGCTTCGAATAGCTGAAGCCTTAAAGTTCTGCCAAAAGCAGCTCCGCCAAAGGACATAACTAAGGAACGTCAAAATTGCTCGTGTTTATGCGCAGTTGGAGCTACCCCCTTGACAAATACCAGACTTTCTGAAATGTATTCTGAAATTTATTCTGGATGTTTATGATACAGACACCAGCATCCGGGACATCGACCAGATGAAAAGGGCTTACAAACAGAGCGTAAATGGAATTAATCTTTGGCGGGATTCAAAAAAAAAAAAAAAAACTTAAATGAAACCAAAATTACAATCATTCTCCCTAGTCTGTTTTTTGTTTATCAATTCTTTATTCACATTCAAATTAAAATTGTTTTAGTAACACTCTTCATAAAAAAACACTACAATGTACAATATACATGCCAACGTGACATTACACAGTAAAATTGTTATTATTATTTATTAACACTCTTCATAAAAACATTACAATGTAGAATATACATGCCAAGGTGACATTACACAGTAAAATAAAAATACAAATATAAATTATGGGAGTGTTTGGAGTAGGCAGAAAGGAGGGAATTCCTTATTTGAAAGCCTACCCCATATTTAAACATGTTAAATAATACAAATAGCATATTTCAAGAAAATTATGAAAAAGCTATTAATTCAGTAAGTCTTACCAATGTAATATATACAAAATTCATATTGGGCTATGATTTTAAATCGATAGCATTTAAAATGTATTAAAATATTATGTAAAATAACTGATGTTTTACATCAACATGAAGTGCTTTATGAATCATTCACAGCTATCGTAACAGTTTTATTCTGTGGTCTTTTTGGACACCGGACCTTACTCAATAATTGAGTAAAAGAATCCTCTACTGAAATCAGAATTATTCTGATTTTTTAGAGGATCCTTATTTTATCGGCTTGTGTTGCATTAATATTTTTGACAGAAAATTACATGTATGACTACTAGTATCTGTAAACATTGCCAACTATATATGTTCATGTATACAACAAAAATCACTAACAAAGTTCATTACACACTATGCAGATTGTTACTGCAGTCAATGGCAAAGGAAAACTAAAGGAAGGAGAATGTTTATATCTTGTAAATTCTGCCTACCATCCCTAAATTTTAAATTTGACTGTTAAGTAGATACACATAGTATATATAACAACTTCTATCTTTTTCCTATGTTTGTAATTAAAACCTAAATTAACAGTATGAGTATACATATAAAATACAAAAAGTAAAAAAGTAACAAGAACACACACAACACCCAGACAATTTTGCGGGAAATGTTCCTAATCAGATCACATTATTTTCCTTGTAGATATTTCGAAGCCTCAAATGTTCTGTCACCAAATCTCCACATGCTGTGCAAAAGTATACAGTGTGTGAGTCAAAGTAAACGAAACCTGACTTTAATAGCTTACAAATTCACAATTATAAATATGTATGGGTTGATATTGGTACCATTATAAAGCGTGGGAAATGCATTTAAAGGGATAGTTGAGTTTTGGTAGAGAGGGCGCTACACATAAGTAAAATTTGAAAGAGCATAATGTTTTAGTGACAGAATAAACTTTATTTTATCAAAATCGGTTCAGAAACGGCTGGAATATCCATAAACGTAACCATTTGTAATAAATGTGGGGCCCCACAAATATTAGCTAATTTTGAACCAACCGTTACAAACAAAAATGTAAATGCTTCCTCTTTTCAAACAATTTCAGAAGAAGTTTTTTAATAGTTGTTGATTATCTCTTTATCTAATTACTATTTTTACGAACCTTCACATGCACAATATTTTATTTAAAATGGTTTAAACCAATGTGTTTTTAGAGAGCGCCATCGTGAGTTTGAACGCCTGTTTGAATGATAAAAGGCTTTTTACTCAGTCGTTTGTGATTTTGAATTCCTTTCAAGCATGGTAGAGTTATAACTATTAGTTTGTAATGTAATGGTGCAGGTTTTGGTTACTAAAATTCAGTTTGACCAAAACTGTGCTCTCTTTACCAGAACTCAACTATCCCTTTAAAATTATATATCATACATTTTGACCGCTTTACGCTTCACCGAACACGACTTTATTATCCAAAGTCATGCAAACACCACCCGTGTCCAAGTTTGCCGTTGTCTTGTTCCATCATGAATTGATGCGTCTGTTTACCGTTTTCAAAAGAACATTTTAAGAATAACCTTTGGTTAATCCAAACAAAATACCAGCTAGTTGCCAGTGTTGGTCATGTTTATCAAGGTGGAAGGGAATCCCCCACCCTCCTCCCATCAGCAACCCCACTGTTTTGAGGCAGGGGGCCTTGAATAGGACATGTAGGATGAATCTGGAGATGCAACCATTCACAAATAAACAAGAACACTACAAACTTGAACACGGGTAGTTTTTGCATGACTTTGGATAATCAGGTCGCGTTCGGTGAGACGTGAGATGATTAAAATGTATGATATATCATTTTAAACGCACTTTCCCAAGCTTTAATATGATACCAATATCAACATATATATATTTAGAACTATGGATGTCTAAGCTATTAAAGTCCGGTTTGGTTTATTTTTACTCACACTGTATACAGGGTGGCCCAAAAAAAACGGAACGGGGCACTTTCCAAAATATAGTACCAAACTATATTATGTCCATCAGATGTTTTTTCCAATGAAAAACGATACCAAGAACAGTAATTTTGGTCGTGTAGTTTTTGTTTGAGGACGCTGTGAGTGAGACCATGTCAGGGCCAGTAAAACCGCACTCACTGCCCGTAATACCATGCCCATTATATCGGCACACGGCTGAGTGTACACTGTCAAAGGCGCGCTGTGTTAAACGCTATGAAAGGCGGTGCGTGCGGTTTTACTGGCCCTGACAAGGTAAAAATTGACAAAAAACGGAACCTGACATCATGTCACTCACAGCGCCCTAGAACAAAAACTACTCAACCAAAATGGCTGTTCTTGGTATCGTTGTTCATTGGAAAAGACACCCTATCTGTTGGACATAATAATTGTGTTGCTGTATTTTGAGAAGTGCCCCGTTCCGTTTTTTTGGCCCACCCTGTATAACTACATTCGTTTTAAAGCCAAATATGGCCCTTTTTTGGGAGAGTTATACAAAAATATCTATATTTGTCAAACTAATTGATCAATATAGATTTTTTTAAAGTATTTTTAAAAGGGCTTATGTAGTCAAATCCGAACCTTGCAGTACATGCAGAAATATCACTTGTGATTGGGCCGAAATGTATCGACTGTTCGCCTGTTCATCCATTTCCGCCGGCCTGGGTACATGTAGCCTAGCGCACAAACAGCTCACGTGGCTGCAGCAATTGCATGCAGACACCAAAACCTGCACAATATCATTACAAACTAATAGTTAAAACTCGACCATGCTCGAAAGGTATAGAAAATTACAAACGACTAAGTAGAAAGCCTGTTACCTAAAAAGACCCATTAAAACACAAGAGGGCGCTAACTGAAAAAATAATTGGTTTCATCCATTTTTCATACAAAATTATCCATGTGATGTTTTGTTGAAATCATGAAAAAATATAGAGATTACCAACAACTATTTCAAAACCTCTTTTTAGCATTTTTGAAAAGTATTTTTTTAAATAAAACAAAATCATCAAATAAATCTGGGCCCCAGATTTCTTCCGACAGGATTAATATTTCAGCCATTTCTGAACCGATTTTTATCAAATAAGTTGATTCTGTCATTAAAATGTTATGCTCTTTCAAATTTTACACTCAGATTTTCATTATCTCACACCAAATATTTTGTGCAGCGCCCTCTATACCAAGAATAAATCACCCCTTCAAAAGGTATGTTATGATGTATTCTTCAACATGGTAGGTAATGCAAGAGTGTATTTCTGTTTTTCTTTGTTCGCTCAATAGCGGATGGGTAAAGACACGGTCAAGTCAAAGAAGAGTAATGTCGTTAAATGTTTACTTGTTTATGATATTATGAGAAGCTGTCTTGTATTTGTACTGATATGAATATTCAAGGTTCCGATATGTTGGCCAAAGGCGATAAGTTAATATTATTCTGAAAACGTGTCCTCGCTTTCATCTGTTTTGTTGTCGGGCTCAAGAATGATGTTGACTATCTTATACCGCATGCGGACTCCATCCTCAAGAGTTGCGCAGTTGTCGATATTAAGCAAACAAAGTTCAGCAAACAAGCGGTCTTTCATCAGTTCGTTGCTGACGGTTGATGCGGGCCAACTTGACGCTTTGCTGCTCTGTAAAAACAAACAACATGAAGGAAACGAAAAAGACTTAATATATCTACATTCTACTGCAACAAACAGTAGTTATTATTGGTACTAAAGCATCATGAATTAGTTTTCATCAAGAATATTGTCCAAATATTTGAGGTGGATGCTTTTTGTAGTAAATCAAATATGAATCATTCGTTTCTTCACTACTACAGACCTTTACAAAACTGAAATAAAATCTAAAATGCTGCAATATTTCTGTTTAATCAATATCGAATTAGTATTTATTGAATACCTTTGAAGATTTTGGTTCAACGATCTTCATTTCCTCTTTCCTTTCCGCGAAGTAGGATTTCAGCTCATCAAAGACCTTGGCAGTCTTTTCTCTTCTGCATTTTGTATCTTTAATGCTGTGTCGCAAAGCACATATCAGATTAAGTAATGCAGAATGGACCACCGCAGAATAACCCTGCGAGGAATAAATGAACACAACAATTACATTGTAATGCAGTGAGAGGCAATAAATAATAGTAATGTTGGACAGTTGGTTGTGGTAATATAAAGCCATACTACTTGTTTTGCAAGGCCTATGACAACTTCGAGTCTTTAACTATCAAACAAATATATACAAATATATTTAAAATTAACAAAAACGTGTTTTCCTTTTAATTACGAGCTTAATTTGGATTATTCAAAACTGTTATCATAACTCATCAACAGAACAAAATTATTATTTGAATTGCAATAATCGTCATTAAACAATTAATGAATATTCGGCTTACCCCACTCTCTGTTATGCCTTCTTCCTCACATGAAAAGGTTGTCTTCGAAAATTGAGATAAACTATCACCAGTTGCTGACATTACATCATTTGTCAGCTCAATCTCCATATCCGGATCTAACTGAACTATACAGCGGAAAATTTCGGCAACGTAGCAAACAAAGGCATCGGATAATGACTCTTGGGCATGAGGTGATTTCTGAAAGGTAGCACAACATTTACAATAATGTTTGCATATCGACATATTTTGCAAATGCTGACATATTAAAGTGATATATTAACTTCATGAAGAGATGTTTGAGTCTGCAATCATAAACTAGTATCGTTGTCAGATTATTCTGAATAATATTTAAATCATAAATATATCCATTCTTAGGGAGAAATGGAACAATCTAAACCCATTTGATTATTCTGTTACCATCAGCCAAACAACATTATAAGATAAATGCCAAAGCTCCAATTGATGTTGGTTGAATTTGGCAAAGCTAATGGATCACTCTTATGCTGTATTGCTTTCATAAACATTTACATAAATTATGATCAATACACAAGTATCGTATCCGAGAGTAAATATTTGCTCTGGATTTCAGTGATGATTTGCTAATTTACACTAATTAATGAAACATACAAATGATATGCATAACATAACACAAATTCGAAAAGAACGAGATTTGTTATGATTATATCATGATTATGTGACCAATGTTGTTTATTGCTGTTTGTCTTAGTTCCGTAACACTTTACTTCATGTTTACATTGATAAACTTACGTTCTCACTAATTTTCATTGTGGAAAGCTTTTGTACGTTCTTCAACTCAGCACGCTCCATTCTATGTAGCACTTTTATCATTGCTGTAGAACTTTCTCCAACTTGTTCACGCAATAGTTCAATAAAATCTTCAGAGTTCTGTATAATTGACACAAATTGATATTGTATTATTTGTAAAGATATTTTAAATAAATTAGTTTCGCAGATGTTGTTTTTAGTTCATGATTATGATTTATATAATATTTAAGATAATTGGAAACGAGAGCGTTTTGTTTAGTTGATGCAACAATTTATTTAATAAAAAACTAATTTTCTTGGGCTTCTTGCCTAATAGAGGAATACTAATGGTTTATCAAGATAATGAGAAAAAACCTTTTAGCAGTCATCTGCACAGTCTGATATCAATTATTTTGTATCCCGCTATTAAAGCTATACGATACCAGAGATAATATGCATTGTTTCAGACACTTTATTTTATAAATTACTATATTTGCAGTATAGTTAGAATTTGAAGCACCGGTAACGAATTAAATTTATAGCATAATATCCTCATAAAAAAATAAAATTTCATGATCTGATGCATCATGAAATATCATATGCTACATACATAAATAATGACATACGGTCGCAATCAAGAGTATGCATCACGTGGAACCTAGATGGATAGGCCCGAGTAAATAGAGTACAGAAGCCATGACGTCATACAAATCTTTTTTTAGAATTTTCAAATTTGAACTTCATTTTCAGAAAGAGCATAAAAAATCATGTCTAAATACCGAAAAGCAATTGAATATGTTAAGTATTGGCTGATATATGCCCATCCTAATGAATTTTACTTCAATGGGCGATCGTTGTTTTAGTGCACTGGTTCATAAAGTTATGAACCAGAGCATTATAACACTGATTGCCTATTGAAAAAAAAAATAATTCGAATACTTAACATATTCATTTAATTTTCGGTATTTTGACATTATTCTGAAAATGAAGTTCAAATTTGAAAATTCGAAAAAAAGGATGCTTATGACGTCATTGATGACATCACACTTCACCACTCTATAATGATCGATGAGAGGCGTACATTTTGGTGAAGTTTAGAGATTTCTAGCGTATAAAAAAGAACCTTACGGTGATCAAAGGACGGTCGCTCCCGTTGATATTTTCGTCAACATGGTCAAGACGATAATCCTCGCTTTTTTTAACTGAAATTTGAGGGAAACCAATAGAGATAAAAAAAATATGCTAAGCATTGCAAATATTCAGTAATTATACACACTGTGTCAGAATTCACGTTGGAACATGAATGATATACCGTACTGACCGGCGTAATCGCCGCATACTTTTTCCTTTAAAATAAAACGCAAAGTCGGGATGCGGCGAATACGCGGCGATAGTCAAAATTGGACTTTTATTAGTCGGTAACACGCATGCAAGCCGGCCTTTGGCAGTGTGTTATTGGTTGCATGCATGTTACAGTGCATGCATGGACTTTCAATGGGATTATCGGTGGAATTTTGGGGGCTTTTGGTTGAGTTGCGCTTCCGAGCATCTTTGTTATATCACTGATTGCTTACAAAGAACTTTTCATTGCGTGATCACTGGAGAATTTTACCGTTTCGGGCATCTCCCATGATCTTTTCTGGCCATTATTCTGCTTGTTTCTCTGGCCGTTTTTAATTTTGTTTTTTAATTATGTTGCTCAAAGTCAGCATGCGGCGTTTATGCGGCTGCGGCGATTACGCCGGTCAGTACGATAAGCTTTTATATTCCACATACTAAGAATTTTGCTCTACGATTGGTCAAAAGTTAATCACGTGATGAAACATAGTTTCGCCCATCATTGATGGGAGAAGGATGAAACGTATTTATTTGTAGTTTTTCATTTGAAACATTAATAATATTATCAAGTCATACATAATCTCATAATGTTATAAATTGTCAATACAATTAAAATGTTAATTACATGTTCAAATGCATTCACATTTACTCATGCATTCTGTACTTCGTTAAATGTTCTTATAGAAATACTTCAGTCGTATATACATGTATCACAATGATGTTGTTCTAGTGACTTTCTCCATTTATTGTTTTAACTTCTTTCGAAGTTTTCTAATGAATTGTTAGACAAAATAATTACATTATGTGGAAGAGATTATCTTTCCTTGATTATGAATCGTTAATTACAGGCTCATTCAAATAAATACATATACCGTTTATGTTTCTGTAGTACAACCATACAAGTACGCAAGTGATAATGGCGAAAGGGATGAGGATGAGTGCAACATATCCCATGTTATTTCCTGCCGATTCTTTTGACATTTCTAGGTCAGAAAGAAATTAACACGATTATGCTAAAAGATTCAAGTATAATAATAATACGCATGGAATACAAAATATTAACACGTATATTTTCGTTAAAAAACAATTATATCACAAATATTAACAATATTTATACAAAGCCATAATAATAATAATCATAATAATAATAATGTCATTAAATTATCATTTTGATAAGTGATGAATCCAAAATATTGTGCCCTTTCGAATATTTGACTCACACTTTCATTACCTCACAAATACATTATTTTTTAACTGCCCTCTAAATCAAAACTGTACTATCCCTTTAACATTGTTCGTTTAGCGCAGAAACAAATCAACAGTATTTCCCCATTAGTTTAAAGGGTACCACCACCCAAAAATGATATTCTTACAAATGAAAGGTAACATCTTTAGTATTCCATTCCATCAATAAGTTCTCAAAAATATGTTTCCAGAAAAAATATATAATTGGAAAACGCATCACCGTTCTAAAGTATGCATTCATGCGGTCTGAATTGCGAAGACTAACTTGTGCTTAGCGAACGAATCGCCCGGGAATCTATTGTCTACAAACGTACGCGTGAATAGCATTGGCGCACTCGCAAATGGTTGGCCCGTATGGAACCAGGAAATAGTAGTGGTTCCGTAAGTGGTGGAAATTAATTGCTTTGTTTATGAATTACACAACCCTTTGCAAAATGTTGGGTATCTATTTGATATCACGGTACCAAAAAAAAACGGTACCAAAACAATTATGTGTTGTTCTTTGCCTGGTGGTCCCCTTTAATGTTCACTTGTTATATCTAACATCATTAGCTAATTTTTCAATGAAATTATAATGACCATGCTCGTACCAATGTCTCAAAGCTGCACATCTATTTCCATTTAACGCTGGTCACATGGTACACAATGAACGTACAGTAAATTGAACAAACGAATTGCAATTGCCAGTCGGCTATTCATACATTTAATATTTCACCGTCAAGATTATACTTATTTCAATATTAGTACATGTATGAACTTACCCGTGCATTGAGGAAAATCGGGTAAGCCTCCCGCTCCATCACTGCATGTGACTTGTATTGTTCCCTCCCCATTCAGACTGTAACCGGTGGCACATTCAAAATCGCAGATCGTCCCATAAGGAACAAGCGATTCGTTGGTGCATTTCTTGTTCGTATCCGTAAGGTGTGAAGGGAGGTTACTGATGATGCAAGTACTTTCTACCATGTTTTTAGATGGTAAAGAAACGGAGTGCGGGGAAAGAGTATCAGGAAAAGAATGAGAGAGGATGTTACACGGGAACGGACACTTATAACAGAAGAATAATTCATAAATTTCAATTAAAAAAGCCAGATATCTCCCCATTTTACAAGTAATGACTTGCTATAACTAATACATTGCTAAGGGCCCCGGCATTCCATGGCCTGTGCCTCACACACGCCATGCTTTTAGGTATACATTATTTTGTCTCATTGATACGCAATACACGTTTTTACAATGATGCTCCTCATTGCAAATGTATTCACAGAAAAAAAAATTATAAATCGTTACTATAAGTATAACACATATTATACCATTTCATACGTATAATCCTAAATAAATAGATAACAATTATGATTAATCTGTAATTTGTAGTGCTTGTAAACAAAATGTTGTTAATTTGTTTAAAATTTGGCTCTGTCCTGTTACTACGTATAATGGAAAACGAAACGAACACAACAACATTGAGCAAAATGTTTTACCTCCACAGCGAGGACATGGGTTGGTAAGTTGTCCATTGCCCTGGCACTGTGTAGATGCCTTTCCCACTAAACGAAACCCCTCTTGACAGGTGAAGTCACATTCTTGAGCATACGCTACTACCTCGCCTGATGAACATCCACTGCTAGTCACACTGAGTGGCAGGCTATATTCCCACATCATACACCCATCTAGAAACAAAGTCAGAAAAACAAAACAACAGAGTCTAACTGATGTGAACAGGAAAAAAAAGGTTAGATATAAATACGTAACAGGTACAAATAACATGCAGAGTTAAACATATCGAAAGAGCTAAAATGACAGAGGTAAAACGGACAGAGGGTTGGAGGTTAAAGGGGATAGACTCATGTAACAATTTTAACAATTTGTTAACAGTAGGAAAATATTCATAGCCATAAATAAATATTTTACATTATATTTAAAACAAATAACGAAATAGTAATTACCAAGCACTGTGATATTGGTTGCAAATGTCAGATCTTTTTGTAGCTTCAAAATTGTTACAATACATGTGTATAGTCCTGAATCGAACTTCCTAAGATGCGATATATCGAGTTTTGCAGGATCCGTAATTGAAAAACGACGGTCGTGATCATCTGGCGAAATAACGTCATCTATAGGAAAGTAAGTTAAGAATGGCGGAGCAGTGTCGTTCAAGACCCATCGTATTGATTCAATATCTAGTCCCTGTGGTATATCGCATGGTACGGTGACTGAACTGTTAACGACTCCCTGCACTTGCGAGGAATGTACTCCTCCATTCCAAAGTAGAAAGCCTGAAAAGACAATATTTCAAAAGTTGATGAGTGTGTGTCGCTGTCAAACTGAAACACAGACTTATTCAAATATACATAACTTTGATGCATTTTTCATGAACATTTGTTATTATATCCCTTCTATGAATATTCATGAGTATTCTAGAAACGTGATTGGTCAATTGGGGCTCTCACAATAAAGATTATTTCCACTATAAATCTGAAATCGGGGAATATGTTTCACTATCTTTGCCGATAGCAGGAAAATAACGTTATAGATCATATTGCCCATAGAGATGCGTGTAATAACAGCTTCTCTGCGAGCGGAGGTCTTGTTTTAGCTTGCGAAAGATGCTCGACGAGATTTCCCAAAGAGTAATTTAAAACGAAATACAGAATATTTTCACCCGTGAATATCAACAAGTTCCATCAAATATTCTAGAGATGCATTTCATGTATAACATGGCGGTTTTCGAAGTAAACAATTTCGAAAATGGTGCACATTCTGCATCGTTGTCTTTCCATGGTCGTGACAGTAATTCAGTTCATTTTCATTTCATGTATGTAATGTACGAATAGCTATTTTCCCATTCAATTACACACGTGTGTATGTAAAGCGGGTTAATTATTCACTTTGATGCGCGCGTTTTGCATTTGTGTGCGCATTAATTGTTAATGCGCGTAACCATGAATGGAAAGATAGCGCAATACGCGCTCTGTGCCAGGACTATTGCGCTAAGGGGGCCAGTGCCACAAACAGAACATAGTGCAGTGATGGTTCTATGATCAATGGTTTGTTTTCCTTTTGTTTTCCTTAATACTTAAGTTTAAATTGAAATCATTTATTTTTGCGATGATTATAATCATGCGAAGGATATAGAGCAAACAGAAGGGATATAAAACAAATATACCAACCTTTTAGTTCAAAAGTATAGTGGAAATTATATATCTTCGGAGGGACTGGCATAGTTACTATTTTTGTCCTCGGGGCTTCGCCCCTCGGAAAAAATAGTTCTATGCCAGTCCCTCCTCAGATATATAATTCCACTATACTTTCTCACAGCTTGGTATATTTGTATAATATAGAAATATTTAATGTGCATTACGCAATATATGCAACTGCAAGCACACCCAATGAAATTGTACGCTTCAATGTTAAAGGGATCTATAGTAGGCTAGTTAAGGGCCACAAATATTGGCGTTGACTGCATTTTGGAGTACGATTGTTTTACTTGGCACACATATTCCTTGGATCAAAAGAAAAAAATCATCCAAAGAGACACTCTGTATCTATGCAAATTAGGCCTAATTTCCATAATTTTCTCCTTTTGATTCAAGGAATATGAAAACACAATTTTCATAGAATATCCCATTTTCATGAATAAATTTGCATACATTATGGAAATTAGGCCTAATTTGCATAGATACAGAGTGTCTCTTTGGATGATTTTTTTTCCTTTTGATCCAAGGAATGTGTGCCAAGTAAAACAATCGTACTCCAAAATGCAGTCACGGACCCCTTAACAAGCCTACTACTAATAACTATGTTGACATGTTCGAAAACTGACACAGGGTAGAACAAATGTGAATATGAATGATCTGACATGTCCATTGAGTGGTGCATACAAATTAAATGATAAGCGAATATAAATGTGACCGAGTAAAGAGCGAAAATGCATTTATGACATTTGCTAATTCCTTGCAATAACTTTGTACAGTTTTAGAACTCCCGTGGAGATTATAAATCCGAACATTTCAATACAAAATATCTTTATAACGAAAGAGAAATTCGGAAAAAACAAAATCAGTCCAATGCTTATATCGGTAATACGAATACAACTAGATGAAACCCGCTAGGGTAACAATAATTGTTTTGGAAAGTGTCTATTTGGGTACAATGAAAAGTTCGATATAAGAGCAACAAAGTGTGTTATTGCCTATTCTGTTTAATAATTTAAAAATATCTACCTATAGTCATGATGAATACGCTGGCCATCCCCAAATCGTCCTTTGTACATCTGAAAACGGTTGAATTCTCTCTGTGGTTTAATGACAAGTAATGTTGGTCACTATCACAGAACATTCCGTTAAATAATCATATCAAAGTCATACAAATTAAATGGCATTTGCAATATTTACATGCGGTATATATTGTAATTCATTGCACAAAGCCAGTACGTACATCTCATGCACAGGAGGTCGTGGGTTCAAACCTCGGCCGGGTCATGCCAAATACCATTGCATGTAACTATAGGCGTCGATTTCTTCTTGCTATCGGGGTGGGGGCCGGGGGGGGGGGGGGGGGGTTATGGGACACGAACTAGTTTTTAACTGACTGACACCAAAATTCAACGGGCATTGTTTTTGCAATTGCTGTTATGGCATTGTTTTGAGCACTTTTGCAAGAAACAATTAGATGGGTGGGGAGAACGGGCCCGCTAAATATCCCTGCAGAGCCCACGTTTATGTTCTTATTTAGCTGTTGACAAATGTTAAGATTATTAAATGCACATTGCAAGCGCTCTGATGGAACCCTTGATGGGTATCAGCCAAGGGATACCCACATTGGAAATTTCAATGGGGTCCAGGGGCGGAGCTTTTGGATGTTCGATATCCTGAGCTAAATATGTTCATTATTTTGCAAATAGGTAAAATAGTTAGCTATTAGCTGAATTGTAGCAAGAAATCCGGAATAGGTGTGTACAGGGGACAATGTCAGATGGCTCTAATGGGGATCCAGGGGGCAGCCCCCGGAATATTTTGGATTTGGGCAATTTAGCACTCTCAAGTTGTGGTTTAAAGAAGACTTTTGTATCAACTTTCACATAATAAATGAAAGGGGGAAATGTCCCTTCATTTGAATAAACCCCAAATATTGGGGGGGGGGGGGGGGGTGGGGGTGGGGGATGATAATACAGGCCATCCCCCACTTCAAATGTTGGGGAATAAACCCCTTCTTCCCCCCCCCCCTCCCCCCTGTGATCGACGTCCAGGATTGTAACAGTTGTACCTGCTGAATTCTGGCCAGGCACTGTCAAAAGGGGGTAGATCCACTTTTTCAACTTTGAAGTAAAGCAGGTTTCTTTGTCAAACTTTGTACACATACCTATGGGAATATAAGAAATTGTGTAATTTGTCCTAAAATTTGGATTCTAGATAGTTACGTAACTTATAAATGTACTGATATCGTTAACTCAATTTGTTAACTCGATTTAGCCCCAAGGCCTTTTGGAACTAAGTTCTTCTTCACGGAGTAGGGTTATAATACGTTTTAAGTTACTCCTGCTCATGTACAAATGCATGAACGGTCAAGCTCCCAGCTATCTACAAGAACATGTCATTCCATACACACCAACTCGTCAACTTAGGTCAGCTACCCACAACCTCGTCGTCCAACCCAAGGTTCTCTCCCGGTCATATGGTGAGCGCAGCTTCTCCTTCATCGGTCCTTCTCTCTGGAACGCTCTCCCAAACCGGATTAAAAACTCTCCTTCTGTTGACTCTTTCAAAATCAACCTCAAATCGTATCTCTTCCAAGAACATTTTCAGTCATAGCTCAAACATGGACTCTATCTACAACTTTCTTCTCAAAGCGCTTAGAGGCTGGACTGCAGTAGGCGCTATACAAATATGTTATATTATTATTATTAATAACATCGATGTTACGCAGGTCGCTAGTAAAACAGTGTTCAACAGTGTTTTAAGTTGGTGAAATGCAACTTAGTTGACATTCACATAAATCAAGTTTTATATAGACAATACAACTTACCTTTAAAAAGCAATCTGCCTATATTTCCCGTATATTTCCAGCTTTGATCTGCAAATATTCTTGTTATTTAGACCATTTACTGTGCACCATGGCATGAGCATGCAAAGCTTTTACCATTTGAATCGTATGCCGAAAAAATTAAATCAATAAGTTACCGAAAAACAAACAAACTAAATAGCGCACTGCAAAAAAGGGCGTGTACATAATATGTCAATCAACCACTAACTCAGCCAGAGTTGGGTTATAGAAAATTACAATGAAATAAATTCTTGTTCGCCGTAACATATCTGAATTCAATAAAAATCTTCGAAGACCTATACTTTATAGTTGTATCATAATAGTCAGAATACTTGATAAGGGCCTTCTGCTCATACAATTGGAAATGCCACGAACAATGCCTTAAAATATCATCGTACTGTGCTCATTTCCCAACAGATTTGGCAATTTCTAATAACGATCATGGTCAAACGATGAGTGGGGTCAACAAAATGTATCTTTTTTTCTATCCAGCGCAAATCTGACAAAGGATAAGACGTGTTCATCCTGCATATTGACCTTTAAGCTAAAGATAGCTAAAATAGTAAATTTGTGTTTAGCGTGGCAATGTAGGATAATTTCAAACTCAATTTGTATGTACTTCGCATTTTTAAAAGTCTATTAATATTTGGACCAAACATAATGCTCCAAAAATTAGGAAGCTGTGCACAAGTCAATAAGTGTGTTTATGAGTGAGTATCAAACCTTCGCTATAATATTGCCCAGATCGGCTGGTTTACAAAGGCTTGCTCCAAGTATTCAGGATTTAAGCATTGTTGGGTAACCCTCATGAAAAGTTGTTATAGACAGACACCGTAGCACCATGCCAGGGAGAAAAATGGCGGTTTATTTCCAATAGTAGTGACCGTTATAAAGCAAATATCAACCCTATAGATATAATTTTTCGATTGGGACGATGATTTATGTTTTTTAATGAATTCTTTACACATAATACAATGCCTGTCCAAATAAACTAAGACTTACTCAGCCGAAGACCAATTACGGAAGAAGATCCCTTATCTATCGAGGGGCCAAGATGTGGAATGAGTTGAACTATCCTAAACCCACTATTATATCAATTGAAACCTTTAAACGGCACATAAATAGTAACCCCATCATCTTGACCATTCTCATACCCCCGTCACATTAGCTACGCTCTCGCGCCGACCTAGCGCCGCTCCTAATCCCCATTCATAAAATTGGAAGCGTGGGGAGGACGTGGGGAGAGCGTGTTGAGGTCGTGTGGAGAGCGGCGTTCATTGTTCGCTATTGTTTAGATCGTACACTTTTCTCGGCCGCTCTGGCGCCGCTCCCGCGGCGACCAAGTTAAATTAGCAAATTGGCAACGCAGTGGGCAATGAATGGGAAGATTATCTCACATGCGTCAATAGATATCCTTCCATGAATAGCTCGATGAACAAAAGAGCAGGACGTAGCTAGCTCGGCGTTCGCTTTGGACATGTTGAAAAACAAACTTGGGGCTTCGGCGTCCTACTCTTTGTTCAGGGGCTATTGTATGTCCATGCATGGGAGGATATCTTTTCACACAAGTGTCATAATCTTCTCATTCATTCCCAAGTTGAACAAAAGACATTCTTGCAGATCTATTCCAGCACTTCTGCTAGTGGACGCTATAGATTGCGAAGTTTGACACGTTTCAACTATAGGTAAAATGATATCACAATTTAAAATGGCATGTCCGGGCCAAAATAATGTACATTTGGGGGAAACTCAGTTTCTGGCTAAAACGTGGCATGGCGGCATACAAATTATATGAGGCTCCAATGAATGGGGACATACGCACACCCTATGTATGCATTATGAACACATATTTCCCGCAAATATATGATTGTTTTTTCCAAAATCTACCACTACTACCACCACTACCACTACTACCACTACTACCACTACTGCCACTACTGCCACCACTGCCACCACTGCCACCACTGCCACCACTGCCACCACTGCCACCACCACCACCACCACTACCACTACCAC